>BSBM01000301.1:0-97500 GCA_027924585.1 Larix kaempferi | reverse complement strand
CATGGCTACTAGACACAAGCATAGATCCATGATGAGATGATAACATAGCCACAACCAATACAAAAGTGGATCCGTGTAATATGACTCAATACAAACTCCATCGCAACCTGGGTAAAACATGACTCCCCAGGGTCTTCAAGCTGAACCCACAATGATACGAATCTATCCATGTGATTACAAATGTCTTGACGTCGAACATGGTAGAAACCACTTGATTACCGGTTATTGATGTAAACCGTTAACAAGTGCAAGGGATATCACCATTAATGTCAATGATTCCCAAGGTATCACAGTACATATCATCGAGCGTGAATAAATGAGTTGACGCCGAACGCAAGATGAAACCTTTCAATCAAGAGTCAATGATATAAACTCATGATGAAAGCGAGGTAACTTGCCATTGAGGCATGCAAGGCCAAGTTACTTGGTTGGTTTCTAGATTCAATCCTTGGATGCTGAGTTGAAGTTGACAAGGATGAATCCGTCAAAGGAGGGCCATGATGAATCCCCCATCAATCGACACGAAACACAACAAAAATGTGTAGAGTGGATCGGATGGTACAATAACATGTGAGACTGATTCAAAGTAACAATGGCATGACGACATGTGTACTGACTAAAAATGATGAGTGAATGTGTTATTGAACATGAGCATGGAATGACTTGGCAGTATTGACATGAGAATGATGCAAACTTCTAATGCAACTAATAGTGTAAGCTTTCTCCGAATGACTTAGAGGAGTAACAGGACTCAGAAAGTAAGCGGGGACTCATAGACAAATAGATGACACAAGTATCGGTATGCAAATGCAGACGAGTGCCATGTCCAAGAACGACTATATACTACCACTAAGGTATGTAACACAAACACTTTCCTTTTTCCCCATCATGAATGATGAGTGCCTCATGTGTTTTTTAACGAGCTTGATGAGGGTAACCAGATGCTCGGTATAGCTCATCTCATAGATGAGTCCAATCCCAAATATTTTTCGAACCTAGGATAGGAGGGGTTCGTCCCATGATGGGCCCTTCAATGTGAAAATTTAATGAGTCCATAGAAGGCAAACTCGGTCATCGTTTCATATTTAGAGAGTCTGAAAAGAACTAAAGAAGACTCCAATGGTCCTTTTTTGTAAAGTTAGCCTCATCGCCCGAAAAAGGGTAAAACAACGTGGGAGAGGACTCTTCCAGCCATGATTGGCTAGAGTATTCCTTTTTCGTAGTTAGTGCCCCTTGGTCCGAAAAAGGGGTAAACTATCATCAGGAAGACAACCATTCAAATACTTTAACAAGCATGAATGCGACAAGTTCGCTTGGCGATCTTTTCAATTTTAGGGAGTCTGAAAAGAGCTTAACTATGGACTCCGGGGGGTGTCCTTTTCCATGGAAGTTTAACGAGCCCGGAAAAGTGATAAATCATAACTCGGTACTTGTTCTCATGGTTGGATGAGTACGAGAACAAACAAAGAGTAAACTCATCCTCATGCAATAATTACGACTAACTAAAAACAATAATGACAACATTCAAAGGGGTGTTCATACCTGTAATTACCATTGGTAATGTGAGAAACGCTACAAAAGACCACTTTACGACTCCTGTACACTAGAGAAAGTGTCAAATATCCCCAAATATAATGACAAACGGTCGAAACTATAGTAAATGGCCCAAAAGCATCAAAATATTTGAAAAGGAATATTCCATTCTATTCTATAAATAGAAATATGGGCCAAAAATAGAAACATTGTTCAAATTGCCAATTTGGGTGGAGAAGTACCAATTTGGAGCCAAAACTTCCACTGTCGATTTCGGGAGCTACAATCCGCCATTTCACCAGCTGTCCAGCCTAAGTATGCCTAAATCTTGTCTTGCAACTTTTTAGTGGTTTACTTTTTGCACTTTTGTCCATTTTTTGAGTTTTTTTATGATTTGGGGAGGGGCCAATGCGCCCTCGGCTCGTCGCAAGTGGCCCTTTTAGGACTTACGACGAGACCGGGTCGTCGCAAGTCTCAAAAATGGGACCTGCGATGGTGTTTCCCTGTACCTAAAGGTGGGGTGCGATGGTGGAAATCCACAACTCAAACATCAAAAATATCTCAAAAAATGAGTTTGTGCAAGTTGGGAAAGGACCTAACATGTTTTAAATGCCCCTTTTGGCAGGTTCCCAGCAAGCAAAAATGGTATTAGAGTGGTGAGAGAGAGAACATGAAGTGGAAGATGAGTAAGCTGCAAACAATCCACAATGTGTGGCTGCTTTGCGAAATTGTGGGTGGCTCAAATTCTTTGAGATATAGGGATGAGAGCCCAGATCCCATTCTTGACACACATGCTCCAAAGTTGGGATACAGCCCAACAATACTTTGTTATAGGTGAGCATATCCTCATAATTGACATTGAGGATATCTACTTTCTGACTGGTTTGCCCCGAAGAGGGGATGTTGTACAACTCATTGGGACATGAGCCAGTGATCGTATAGTCGAGTACATGGTGGCACAGTACTGCATAGCTTCTTCTCGTCCTTCTAGTAGGAAGATACTCATCAGAGATGTGGTGAGTTGTCCGCTGAGGACCATACTGCTTACTATTACCAGGGTGGCGGGTAGCCAAGCTCCACATACGGCTACTCAGACTCAGATGTTGTATGCGGAAGACTGTATGTCTCCCATGGTGTTCAACTAGTGCGAGGGTCTCCTCGCCAACATCCGAGCTTAGCTGACCAAGTGTCAGCATGGGGAGCTCAAGCAATTTGGGTACGGATCAATCATAGTGTTGTTCCTCTTGGAGCGAGTTCCTCTCTTGCGCCCGCAGGTGGTAGTGGATGAAAGGGATCTGAGAGATCCTCACATGCTCAAGTGGGCAGAGGTGATGACCTGCTATGGTGGGGGTACCATCATCAGTTTTGGTCCAAATTTTTTTAGCTAGCTGGAAGGCCAATTACTTATGGTCGAGGACTTTCCATACGATGGCACGGACTTTCAAGAGGATCCCGACTTAGTGTTTCCAGAGGGTGAAGCATGGGGTTATATCGGTAAGAACAAAACCCTTGTACTTTTTAGTTTTGTGAATTATATTATTTTTTTTGATGTAGTGCTTACAAGTACATTATATGTGTGTGCAAATGTGGGTCCTGTGCGACCAGTAGGTCTCTCCCTTCTGGCGAGGAGAGACAGAAGCGGTGAGGCAGTGGTTCCTGTAGGTGTTCATCCTACCATCAAGGAGATGGAGGAGGTGTAGCAGAACCTATCTGGGCTGACTGTGGAGGTGCCAGAGCCATCCATCGACAATCTACCGAGGCCCATGCAGAGATTTGGGGTTGGAGCATCTATGCGCTTCAACTCCTTACTCCGCAAGGTGGCTCGTACTGTAGACTGCTTTCTCACCTAGCGTAAGAGAGCTGTTAGAGCTAGGGGTGTACGGTTCAGGCGTCTAGCCTGATTGCACTTTTAGACTTGTACTAAGAGCTTACAGGTCTCAGATTTTTGTACTTACTGAAAGCTATGATGCTTCATATTTTTGTAGAGACTCACTAAAAGCCATCGTGCTTCAGATTTTGTACCAGCACTACTTTTGAGTGATTTATATATATATACACTATCAACGGTTTATACATTATGTGTTCTTCAAATGATTAGTGATGTGATCTTGTTTATATGTTTGCTTTTGTAAATTATTTTTACATGTTGTGAATGTTTTTACATATTATGGACGTTATGTGTGTGCAATGTACCAATCCAAAATGAAATTGGCCATGGAGTCAACAACTGTGTTTAACTCTCGTGGAATGTGTAGGTATTGAACAGATTCAAATGACCTTTCCAAAAGATGCACTCATCTGAAGAGATGAAGTAAGATGGGATCACGGATGGCGTAGAACCGATTAAGATGGGAAACCACTAATTGAGAATCCATGTGTGTTAAGGCCTGATTTTTTCACCTCATAAATATCAAAGTGTGAAAGGAATAGGGTTAGAAAAACATACTTGATAAAGGCTTGAAAGCCCTAATCTTCCTCCATGGTTGAGGGCCAGAATATGGGAAATTAAGATATAAAGGGCTAAGAAGGAGTACCCCATAAGAAAATTCACAAAGAAATATGTGGAGGAGCCTTCTAAACGAATAAATAACCCCAAAATCCTAAGTCCGACAGCCTAAAGTATTATGAGTGTTAAGTCTCAGCAAGAGGACCACCGTGGATGCAAAGCGAAGATAGATCCATGGTCCAAGATCCATCTCATCGAAAAGCTATGTGATGGATAACCAAAAGGGTGGTAGTGATGGGTGATGCCGCTGGACAAATGGCAGCGGGAGGGCTTGTCGCGGGGAGAAAAGTGGTAAGCAAAACCACCACAAAGCCGTGAGATACCAAGGTGGTAGATTCATAAAGAAACCTACGATGCGGAGAGTAGGTGGCCTAGATTGGCGGTGCAGAGAGTAGGTGGCCTAGATCGACGGTGTGGAGATGAAAGAAGATGCACAAATGAATGGATAGTGGGACCCATCGTCGAGGAAAAGTGGAACATTAAATATGTCGCTCATCTCTACCATAGATGCAAAGCAAAGCCAGATCCACGGTCCAAGATCCATCTCATCGAAAAGCTGCGTGATGGATAACCAAAAAGGTGGCAGTGATGGGTGATACCGTTGGACAGGTGTCAATGCCACAGGTGATCGTGAGGAAGGGAAATGGTATCTAAAACCACTCTTGGAAACATCGATGGTGCTCCATGGACATGTGGTAATAGTGGAATGACACAAAGTTGGTCCTACCTGAGATCCAACGGAGGGCAAGCATAAAATGTCACATCGGAAGATTAAATAAAGGTCTAGATCCGACGGCCGAAAATCACCCATGAAAAATCAGTGGCCGGGATCAGCGGACAAGTGAGGGTTAAGTAAAGAAGATTTATATATAAAACCTTCAACAAATGTAGTAAGGAATTTGTTTATTTGGAAAATTGTCAAGGTCTGGAAGTTTCTTAGTGGGTGGGAGACGGTGAGGGAGACTGGGCTTTCGACAAGAGCATTCCAGAAGATTTGTTGGCAACAGGTAGGCCCTTCCGACTGAGACTTGTCAGTAAAGTAGATAATTCAGTAGAACCATGGAAGAAGGTTTCGCCATGAGCACAAGTAGAGTTAAGAATGCCCTGGAAGACAGGGATGGTAGTATTTTTGACACAGTTACCCAACTGCCCGTGATTGAGATAAAAAGAAGGCTGCAAGGCCTACGGAATGAAGGTACAGATGTACATAGGGTTTTTCAGTCGTCTTTCATTTTGTTTTGTCCAGACCAGATCATGTCGTTTCCCGAGTTTGTCTCTTGGTGTGTATCCAACTATGAGGGATCTCAGAGAGTTATCATGAATAGCCGGTAGAGTAAAATTGTCTGTTCTATAGAATCTTCAATGGTGCGTCGATTTTTTGAAGTCCCTGGTTTTCTCCCACCTGAGTCTAAAGAGTTATCCAAAATAGAACTGGTAACCCTCTATCGTAAGAGTCCTCCTGAGAGTCAGCAAGCCTTTTTGACCACTTGCCTAAAAATGGACCTGGAAATTGAAGAAACCCCTTACCCAATAGATGTTAGCCTGTTTAATACCAATACCTAGTTGGTTCTATCATAACTTGCATAGTTTTTTGGTCTTGATAGTGACAGGGGGGTGACGGAAGTGCAATTAAGCTTGCTGTATAGAATAAGTGTCGGCCCGCCCCTGGTCAGTTATGAGTCAGTCCCTGGTCTCAGGTTCAAAATTTTTATAGCAGAAAGCATTAACGCCCAATTGGCGGCTTTCCTGAACACTAGATGTTTCTGATTTTAGGCCCATCTGATGAAGTTGGTTAGGGAAAGTAACCACAATGAGTTACGTTTCCCGCCGAATGTTTATGCCAGTCACCTGGAAGACACCATGTTCAATTACATGAATTCTATGTTATCTGTGTGGTACAATTTTTTTTGAAGAAGGGATGCCAAGAGTATTGCCTGAAATGAAAACCTTGTTGCAGTTGAAAAGGGAAGTAGCAGTAGGAGACTGGTTTTTATCCAGAGACTCCAGAGTCATCCGGATGTATGGGTTTACACATGAACCTTACGTGCTATTGACCTTTTTGACATCCAGAATTTTCTCTTTGGAATTGATCAGACAAAAGTTAATCTTGGAAGACGAGTTTTTTGCAAAATTTAGGAAAGGAACAAATTTGATATTTCCTTGGTTCGTTGGCCCATTCATTGTAAACAGCAAAGAGGGTATTGCAGAATTGCAGAAGTTGATGGAAGGATTTGAGTTTGAAAAAGATGTGGCAGCAAGCTATGACCCTTATCATATAATCTCTGACAGAAGGAAGCTGAATAACCAGAGTGGTTTCGAGCATAAAGAAATAGAAGGGTCATCAGCCAAAAAGAATTTGTTGCAGTACGAACCAGAAGCAGAAATGGCCCCCATCTTGCAAGGCGATGATCTCGCTTTGCTAAAGGAAGCTATAGAAATGGAAGAAGTACCTAAGACTGCTGAAGTGGGAGAAAAGAGGAATTTGCACGAAATCTTGGAAGAATATGATGAAGAAAGAGGAAAAAGATGCAGAGTTGAGGACCAGGAATTAGCCCAGACACAAGTTGTCACGACTATTTCAATGGAAGCCGAAGATAATAGAGAAGGGGAAAATCCAATTCCCAGTGTACAAGTAGTGGAGTACAATTTTTGAGAAGTCCAGGAAAGCGGGGATACAAGTAATTTCTCTTCAAGGGAGGAGATGTTTGAGAAATATGCATAGGACAAGCAGGCCTCGGCTCAACAGATATACGACCTATTACCAAAGGCTCGAAATTTGTTGAAATCAGGCGTCTCCCTAGTCACCAGCTGAAATGTGAAGGCAGGTACTCTAAATGTGGTGGTGGCTACCTCGAGTAAACTAACTGAGGTGACGTATGATTTAATGAAAATATTGGCCCCCGATAAGGTCTAGATGCATAAGCAACTAGGGGACGTTATTTATGAAGATTACATACAGGCAAAGATGAAAGTGGATAAGTTTGAAGAAATAATCAGTAAAATGGATGCTCAGTTGAGACAAGAAAGACAGGAGAACAAAGCGCGCCAGCAGCAAATTAGGAAGATACAATTAGATCTAGTTACAAGTGATGGTAGTGGTAAAGCTACTAAGAAATTATTGACAGATAAGGAAAACCTGATCCAAACATTACAGAAGAAAGCAAAAGTCTCAAATACCTAGTTGATCCAAACTCCTGAAGTGACTAAGTTGGAATAGGAGAAAGAATCCTTAGTCAAAGAACTCAGTGAAAACTAGGATGAATTGCTAAAGTTGACTGAGAAAAGGGTAGATTGGGAAAAGGAGAAGGTAAGTTTGGAGCAACAGATTGAAGACTTGAAAGATAACTTTCCCATTTTGAGCACGCGGCCTACCTAGGAAAATCAGGAGGAGAAAAATGATACTAATAGCCTCTCGCGGGCTATGTCCCAGGTCAGTCTCAAGGAAGTAGAGATCAAAGAACTGAAGGAAAGGACTTCGAAGCTAGAATAACAGTACATGCATATGGAAGAAGAAGTGAAAAAATTGCAGAAAGAGAATAAAGGGCTGATAGCAACAAATAACCGATTTGTCTCCCAAGTAACCGGGTATATCCCTATGCAAATGGGCAGAGATATAATATGGGACAAGATTATAGAGATCGCTACAAATCTCAGACCATACTTAATCTCCTTGAACACTCGGGAGAGAGCGATAAAGAAAGCTTTCAAGAGTTGTGCATTAACCAGTTGTAACTTGCAACTCAGACCTAAGGAAATAGCTCGAGATGCCATAGACTTCTTGAAACCTCAGTCTAAAGAACAATTGAGTGCTCTGAATATAAAAAATAGAGTGGCTACTATCGCTTGGGCACGAAGGATGCTAGGTAAGTTTGCCCTCGTAGAAGAGCTGGAAGATCGATGTGCATCGATGAACGAGCAGATTGCAGAGATAAAGAAAAGGTTCAAGAAAATCTTCCAGAAAGGGTTGCCTTATATTTGGAACGAAAGCAATGAACTCATCCTACATAATTATTACAAAAACCTACTGTGTGCCATAAAGATGGACCATGAAAAATTCCAGATGTTGAGCCAGATCCTCACGGGAAAAATACTGTTGGAAAATCTTGCACCTGATTTCGAGATCCTGAACCGGCTGAGAAGTTTGAGCGAGGGAGCTTCCATATTGTCAAATGACGAAAATGTGGAGCTAAAAGTATTGGTGAAAGAGATGGCATCACATGAGAGCATCACGGCCGACCAATGGGGTTATGTGGAGAAGTACAGGGGAATGAAACATTTAGTTCAAACCCTTTAGTAGTGGTTATTTGTTCTTTTATTTTCAAACGATTGATGTTATGAGTAAAAGGCTTCTAAGGCATTCCTATTTTTGAAAAGTAATTTGTAATATTTTTTGAGGCGGCTAAATGGATAGCCAGCTGGAACTCTTATACTTACTAGGTTTACTTTACTATGATGTCAATTCCAATCAGTAATAATACTGGCAAATGTAAAAAGTAGTTAGGACGGCTCTACCTGTTTTTTGTTTGAAAACAGTTGTGGAAAACCAATTTTTGACGAGATGGCATATGGTTGTAACTATTTTCTATTTTGAAGGAGCCGAACCTAGAGCTCGAAGGTATCTATATATACATGTGTAATCGAAGGCACAAGGGTTGGAAATCTTATGAAAAATCTATTTGTGTTTTTGATGATCAGTTTGTAAGACTTTCTCTTTGAGTTGTTTAATAGAAATTGCAGAGTTGAAGCCTGCGTTTTGACAAGGATTCTTGTTAATCGGTCTGGTAGTCTATATCTTTCTTTTCCCATGTGCAAATGTGTTTCTCTCTTTGTTATTCCATTCTGTGTTATTTCCTTCATGCTTGGATTAAGGTAACAATTAAGTAGAATTCATATAGATTATGCTCTGCTTAGCTTATTCCAAGTATTTCACCAAATATATTCTGGTAAAGTTGATGTAGGATTCATCCTTGATAGATGCCTTACATTGATGGATTGTTTCTTTTCTCTTCTGTCCCACAAATTAAAGCTCTTTGACTACTAGCTGCTTGCTACCTCGCCCTTGTGAATGCATTTGCAGAATCTTTGTGAATATTGCTCTCATATTTTGTTAAATGTGACTCCATTGCCCAAATGAAATTCATGTGTTTTCAACCAAACATTTTGTGAATCCTTTTCGTTCCTAAACAGAAATCTGATCTTCTATATAATTGTTGTAATTGAATATCTTAGCCGTGAATGCTGGTGTTCCTTTTTTCATTATTGACAATCTTGATTATTCCAGTCCTTTCACGAGATCGTAGAGAGAGCCCTCTCTGTTTATGTTTGATCAGGAGCATAAACCAAAGATTGGTTAGTGGTTACCCGAGATTACCCCTCTTTCAGCCTTGGGGGTCAGTTTTGGTGTTAACAATGTGGATGACAATGTGGTTCATACCCAAGGAAATGGCATCAGTTAGGGTTCTGATTACTGCCTGATATTTTGCAGCATTGTTGGTCACAAACCCTAGGCAACTTCCTCCTGATCTAATGAGCTCACCTATTGGGGAATATAGTACCCAGGCTGCCGAAGCAAGGTGAAGGGTATGCCGACTGGCGCCGTCCATGAATCCATAGCATGTTTCCATCTGCACACGTAGGCAGAACATGGTATGAGAAGTGGAAACAAGATCAAAAGACACTCGAAAAGATGCTTCACACCACACAAAAACACAAAAAAAGGCCATGTACAGTATATATAAGCAAGTCTATGCATGAGAGATCAAGCGTAGTGTCTCTTCAGGTAAAGCCTATTGCTGGGTTCACCTAAAGAGATCCCATCATAATCTTCAATCTCGTAGGCACCTTTTTCCAACACACATTTTATAACGTAGGGTCCATGCCACATGGACTCGAACTTTCCTGCTCTTAGTTTATCGTGTTTTTGGTCATAAGTGAGGACCAGATCACCCTCGTTAAAGATACAAGGTTCAACCAACTTATCGTATTGGGCCTTGATACGTTTCTTATGTGCTTCATTAGCAAGAGCGGCATCACGGCAAGACTCGTCAAGCTTTGCTAGGTGCTAGAGACGTTCTTCCTCAGCAGTAGTGTTAGGAAGAAGTTTGATCGTGAGCTGTAAAGACGGGATTTCACACTCTATCGGTAGAACAGCCTCCAATCCATATACCAATTGGAAGGGAGTGAAGCCTATGGCAGTTTTAACAGTAGTTCGATAGGCCCATAATGCTAAAAAGAGCATATTATGCCAGTTGGACTTTTGTGTCCCTACCATCCTCTGGATCATAGTTTTCAAGACCTTGTTAATTGCCTCGACCTGTCCATTGGATTGCGGGTAGTAGGGTGTCGATTTTTCATGGAGAAAACCCAACCTGTCGCTCAATTCATCAACCATATGGTTCTGAAAGTGAGAACCATGATTAGTAACTATGGCCTGCGGAACTCCAAACCACGCTATAACATGATTAAATATGAAGAGCGTGGTGGTTTTGCCATCATTTTGATATGTAGGCATAGCCTCGGCCCACTTTGTGAAGTAATCCACAGCTACGATGATGTAACTATGCCCCCCGGCCGAGGTAGGCTTACAGTGCATAAAATCGATGCCCCATTTTGTAAATGGGCCAATGGCAATAACCAGATGTAGTGGGGCAAGATGAGTGCGCTTCTTCATGTGAAAGTGTTGGCAAGGAGGACATTTTTTAACGGCCTCAATACAATCTTTGAAGATAGTAGGCTAGTAATATCCTGCGCGCAAAATCTTCTGGGTTGTAGCCATCCCAGAGAAATGACCGCCACATGCCCCAGCGTGACAGTCGTTCAGAACGCGTTCTACCTCATCATGAGTGAGACAACGTCGAAGAATTGAATCGATGCCACGACAATACAAAGTATCATTAATGATTAAATAGTACTTTGCATGGTGATGGATCTTATAATGATCGTCGCAAGAAAGTTGAGGATCGAAGCGTTGGATTTGAAGATATAACAGGATATCTCCATACCAGGGGTCATTCGTACTGAGGAGAAACAATGATTCATCCAAAAATGAGTCATTGTGCTCAACTTCTGCATTAGGACAGGGAAGGTCGCAAATGAGCTCAGCGAACACCAAAGACTTTTTAGACTTAGCTTTCTCAAAAAGAAGATCGAATTCTTGCAGTATCACAATCCAGCATAAATACTTGCCCCCAGGCACTTGACATGTCAGTACGTGGTACATGGGGTTTGAGTCGGCAATGATAGTGGTGGTGCGGAGCAAAATGTAGTGACGAAACTTCTGGACGGCAATGACTACCACGAAAGCAAGTTTTTCAACATGTGAATATCTAGCTTCAGCGTCAACTAGACCCTTACTTGCATAGTATATCACATGTTCCTGAGCATTTTGATCCTCCTATACCAAAACCATGGCGATAGTGGTAGTAGAAACGATGAGATATAAGATGTAATCTCGATAATAATTAGGCGGTTAAAGCACAGGGGCATGCGTGATGGCATGTTTGATATGGTCGAAGGGTTTTTGAGCTTGATCATCCCAAATGAATGGGACGTCCTTCTTAAGCAGTCTCATATAGCCCTGGGTTTTCTCCGTGAAATTACAAACAAAACGTCATAAGTAAGTCGCCTTCCCTTGGAGAATTTGAAGTTTCGTAACATCAGTCGAGAGTGGTAGGATGATGATGGCCTCCACCTTTAAGGGATCAATGCTGATCCCATCCTTCGAAACGATAAATCCTAAGAGGCATCCGGACTCAACGCAAAAGATACACTTGTGAGGATTCAGAAGGATATGGTACCATCTGCATCTGAGGAAAATGGTCGTTAGATGATCAATATGGAACTCACGCTGCTTTGAATGAGCAGGGAGATCGTCCAAGTAGGGTTCCACAAAGTCCTTAATATCATGGAAGGTGTACGACATAGCTTGCTGAAACGTGGCGCCAGTATTTTTAAGGCCAAATGGGAGCTTGCGATAAGTGAATGTACCCCAAGGGAAGATGAAATTCATCTTATGTTGGTCGGTCGGGTTGATCTCAATTTGGTTGTAACTAGAAAAGCCATCCATGAATGAGAAGATGACACTTCCAGCACAGTTGTCAATGATTTGGTCGGTGAAAGGGGTTGGGTAGTTGTCTTTTGGACAAGCCCGATTAAGGTCTCGATAATCAACACAGACGCGAATGGTGCCCTGATTTTTGTTCATAGGAATGATGTTTGAGACCCAATTCGTCAATGGGACAGGATAAATAAAGCTAGCCTTTAAGAGCTTTTCAATTTCTGCCTTCATTGCTGCAGTCTTCTGAGGGTGTATTGGTCACAACTTTTGACGTACAGGTTTGATGTTGGGATAGGTTTTTATTTCATGAGAAACAATTGCGGGGTCTATCCCAGGCATCTCCTCATAGGACCAAGCAAACACGTCTTGAAATTGCTTGAACAAGGCCATGCTAACAGTGGTTTCTTTAGGGGAACACTTTTGGCCTATGCGAATGTGTTCCACTATACCAAGTTTCACCGAGATGTCTACCGGGGTGGTTGCCTCAATGTTGGCCAAGTTTCCCTTCATGTCTGTAAGACATGTAAGGATGGACGAACGAGGGGATGGGTAAACATCTAGTGAAAAGAGGGTATGGATGTTGTTCTCTATGTATTCCAAAGGAGGAAGGAAAGATGACCTATGATGGAGATCATCCCATGAACCATCGTCAACATTCATTACTTCCATGATGGACTCATCTGAATGAAAATTCCGAAGTAAGAGATCAGGTAGAGAGGATGTCCGTCGTAGAGAACAAGATGGGGAGGCCATGGTTAAGAGGTCCTCTGAAGTTGATTGGATAGCCTCATAAATGCATTGAGCTGGTGAAAGAGGCATAACATCTCCAAGAAGGTGTGTTGTGGCTTCATCCAATACAAACCAAGCAATGTTTGAGTGAGAAAAAATATCAGTGGAGATCATGTTCACCGTGGCAACATGATTAGGGGGTTCCACGGCCTAAAAAACTCCCATGAGAGATGAATCTGTTAAGAGGCCTACCCCTACACTCTCATACTGTTTTGATGACTGTCCAATGGAAGGAACATGGTCACCAAGATGAGTAGTGGCGTCCGGTGTACAAAAATCTAACTAGTCGATAGTAACAATTCATCCTTGGTGGGGGAATTGTACTGTGCGAAAGACTGAAGAGGATACCACCTACATGGTATAAAACCAATTGCGACCAAGCAAGAGATTATAATCTACCAGGGCTGAGACCACTTAAACCTTAATGGTTACGGTCTTTCTGCCCAACTCAACTATAAGAGCTTGTAAGAGTCCATGAGGTTGAAAGCCATGTCCATCAAATGCTTTCAACGTGGTAGGAGAATGATTCAATTTGGGGGAGTCAATGGCTCTCCAACAAGTGATGGACATGACAGAAGTGGAGGCTCCTTTGTCCAAAAGGGTGTGATGGACAATCTTCCCAGCAAGGTTCGTAGTAACTTGGAATGCGAGTTGGTGTGAGATCCTCGGCTTGAGGTTGTCAAGTCAAAACGTGATGGTGTTCGAGGAATCCAGGTCAACTGCACCAATAGTTGTTAGGAGAGTTTTGCGTTGATTGGGACAATTCTGCAAAACTTCCAGGGTGGACATGGTGCAAGGAGCTTGGGCCAAGTCCTCTACGATATTGTAATTTTGTGCCGCGCGAGAATTAGGATTGAAAACAGCTTTTCGAATCGTACTCTTGGGCAGACGCAATATCGAATCTAAAGAGGGTCTCTCTATGGTGAGAGAAGTCGATGGTACAGTGACGTCAGTTAGAGAGTCGAAATCTTTTTCAGTATTACTTCCGGTGGGTTCCTTCGAAGTGACCTGTTCGTAATATCGTGAGCGAGTAGTTAATTTGATCACATCGTTACGCAACATGAGAACATGTGTGGTATTGGATGGTTCCCCTTGGGCTGGGGGGGTTTGAGAAATCATCTGATGGTTTTGAGCAGGAAACGGATCATTGAGGACTGCGGGAGTCGGTTTACCCCTAAGAAACTTTTGTACTTCGTCTCTATGGGGACACTCTTTGGAGAAATGGTCTTCTCGACACAGTAAGCAAGGATACTTCAATTTCTTTTTCTGCTTAGTATCTTTAGGACTGCTCTTCGTTTCCTGCTGAGCAGAAGACTTCTTGGATTTCCCCTTGTTCTTATTTTTGCCATTAAACTTCTGAGATGAAGCTGATTGAACAAAATTCACCTCTTTAGTTACAGCAGGCATGGTGGACTTGGTTGTGTTGTGGCTAGCCGGAGTTGGTTTGGATGATCCAACAGTGCTGACAGCAGGCTGGGTGTTAAGGGAACCAATGATTCCATCAGGTTGGGGTCCCTTATGTGGTTTCATGGGATTGTTAATGTCCCTAGGTGCATCAGAAAAAATATTGAACAGAGTGCCAGACTGGGTATAGACCAGGTCTAACAGATGAGCACTCGCGATGGCAACATCTTTTGCTATGACGGGAAGAAGTGATTTAGTAAACCGGTCTACTGGGAGCTGATCTGGAATGGGAGCTTTAATGAGATGTCGTCTCCTTCGCCACTCATGGATATGATCCGAAATTTGAGTGGTGGTATTCTGACGAAGTGAGGTTAAAACCTTGGTACCAGTCTCATACCGTATAGGCAGCGGGAAATGCGTCAAAAAGTTCATAGCAAGAGAGCCAAAATCAGGAAAAGAGTGTGGTGGTAACTCAATGTACCATTTGGCAGCCGAACCGGTGAGAGTCCTTTGGAACAATCTAAGACGAATTGAATCGTCCATTAAGGAATTAGATGAACACCATAAATGGTATGTCATCATGTGGTTCTTGGGGTCTTCACCCGGCTTGATGTCAAACTTGGGGATATCAGACGGGAGTTTCACCAGAATTGGTGGCCAGTTAGATCCATGGTAAATAGGATCATTGGTTAAACGGGATAGGTCAGGTATGTCCAAAGTGGCCAAAAAGGGCAGCTATGGATTAGCCTGCGCGTATTGATAATATGGATATGGTGTGTAAGGACTAAACTGACCGTAAGGTGTACCAGGATAAAACTAACCGTAGGGGGTGTGCCACCCAGACCGTAAGGAGGTCCACCACCATAGGGTGGTCCGTTCCAATAGGGTGTGGGTCCACCTCCATCTCTTGGAGGGGCCGGAGGTCCATCGCCACCGCCGGGAGGAGGTGGGGTTCCATAACCGTAATAAGGTGGCCCACCACCGCCTCCACTTGGAGGGGGTGGTGGACCACTTCCACCGCCAGATGGATGGGGGCCCCCACCACCTCCGCTGCCAGAAGGATGAGGGTTCCCACCACCACTACCACCACCAAGGTAATTAGGTCCTCCACCACCTCCGCCTGGAGGGGGTGGTGGACCACCGCTGCCACCCGAAGGGAAATGTCCTCCTCCACCATTATAGGGTGGTCTTCCATTGCCTCCGCCTGGAGGAGGTGGTGGAACATTCCCGCCACTGCATGAGGGGTGAGGGGGGTTGTAGGTAAAATGAGGTGGGCCTCCACCAACATTAGGTGGGGGCCCGCTACCTCCAACAAGAGGTGGGGAAGGATCGATCGGGGGTGGTGGTACTTGAGGGATAGTCGGTTGGGTGGAATGTTGCAACACAGGTTGTTTCCCCCATAGAGTGTATGGATTCTTGGGATAAGGTATCGCGTATGGCGCGTTTCCAGGATTAGGTTGGCCCGACACAGGGTTAACAGAACCTAGATACGCTTGACTCCATGAGGGTTGGGTTACATTTGATGGCCCTCCAACATGAGATAATCCCGTGGTGGATGGTCTAGTGGGTTGGATAGGTCCAACGGATGGCCTATTGGGGACTCCACCAACGTTCTAGTTAGGAAATGGGGGTTTCCCCCCAGCCACAATAGGATGACCACTATTCAAAGGTTGAACCAATGTGGGTTGTTAACTAGCTACCGTGGTAATAACATTACCAATAAGATAATTCATAAGAATGGAATACCCTCCCCTCGAATTTTGAGGTGGGGGAGGAACTGGTAAAGTAACCGTGGTAGTGACAGGTGTGTTGGACTATTGTCCTTCCATCGATTGGTTCACTTGAGGTGCAGGACTGGACTCTTACGAGGGTTGACCAGTCTCATTAGTGGTCACGTGGTGGGGTGGTTCGGATGATTCGAAAGATATCAGATGAACTGGAATGGGTTGTTAAGGGGGTAATGATGGGTCTTGAACCCTCCATTGGAGACTTGACTACCGAAACTCTTCAGCCATGGAGCGAAAGTGAGCCAATTGGCCATGAAAGTAAGCTAAAGTGTCTTCTAGAGTAGTCTCACTGGATGAGGATGAGATGGGAGAATGAACTACTGGGTGGTCTGTAGAAGATGTCCAATAAGCTGCTGAAGGACCAACAGCTGCTATAGGGTCGTCCTAGGGTCGGTTTATCCACTCCAACGATCCAGGTTCTCCTGAGATGACGGGACAAAGGTCATGTGAATTGGGGGTATGTGCTTCTTCATCCTGCGTGGGATGAGAGGCAGGTGAATCTGGTGGAAACAAATGTCCGCCAATATTCAAAGTGTGGTTCCCTACTTCAGTAACTACGACCGTGTTACGCTGATCCATTCTTACCCTCGAAATAACCTCCGGATTAAGGGGAAATTTGGGTGGCAATTTCAAGATCCTATGGGACCTTCTCCAGGAAAAATATGCCAGAGTATCAGGAAAATCAACCAAAAAAGGTCGAAACAGCATTTCTCCTAAACGTATTCTAAAAGAAAAGTAGTCCAAGAAAACCTACTCAAACTAAGGCAACAAGCAAACTTATGTGACAGAGTGGATTCAAAATTCTGGAACCTCACGGGATTATCAAGGCATCGCAAACCGCAATATACTGCAGGGTCCAACAATATGACGCGACAAGGAGGTTTGGGACCATACCCTTTCCTGCATACCCGACTACCTGGATAGGACATGCATGCTAACCTCCCTGAGTGTTGTTCTCGGTGTATTTCTTTGCCAAGACGGCCAAATGGTTAACTTGGTTGGTTTCAGGAATCCTAATGGTGTCTCCTGATATACGCAAGGTACATGGGAGCTCAAATCCGTAGTGGTGCTGTCTAATGCACAGCAATTGGCATGAGACCTTTCGATATACATGTCGAGTATGTGATAGACCCTTCGATATACGCCAAGTACGGATTATGGTACTTGGTGGGTACATGAAGGAGCTCGATATACCGATGTATGTGGAAGACTACAATACCCTCGGACTACAGTGCTGGCAAGTAATGACAGCTGCCATGCTTAATGATGTTGGAACACGTCTCTAACTTACACACAAGTTACTAAAAATTTTACCTAGTTCTACCGTTAATTTTATCTTGGATGGTTAGGTGAATGCATGAGGTGAGTACATAATCAGAAACAGAATGCAAGTCCTAGCTACATGCACTAAATATTCTTTTCTTTCGATGAATTCTACCTATGGTAAGGAGAAATCTTTTTCCAATGGTATTACCAAACAAACTCAATGCAACACAATTCCCAATGCAAACAAATTTGACAATGAAAGTACTCTTTTCTTTTTCAATGAAACACACAGATGTACACAACACTACTATCCAAATCAATGTAATTTTTCTTTTCTTTTCTTTTTCAAATCAAAACAACACTAAGTAATGAAATGAGAGGATTCTAAAACAGAAAATGCAAGCTTTTCACTTTCTCTTTTCAATGATCTAAAGGAAACAAAAATAAAAAATGCACCTATCTTTCCCTAGCATGGAAACAACTTTTGGGAAAAATGAAATGTACTAGAGCTTTTCAAGAAGATGAATAATTGATAATTCAAGAAAAACACAATCAATCATATTTCCATTCATCTTTTCCAAAACATTCCAATGCGCAATGATTTTTCTCCAATAACTTTTTGAGAAATAACGAAAGAGAAGCACTTTTAATCTTTCAATGGATTAATCAAAGCAATAAACTTGATAAAAAATTTGCTTTCAGATCTAAATGACTGAAAATAAAACACTACTCGTAGCATTCATACACTCAGAAAACTCAAGAAAATACAAGCACTCAATCCAAGCGAAAAAACACACTTAACTCAAAATCAAGTAGCAGCAAGCAAACGAAGCAAGCAAAGCTTAAAATAAAAATGGATGAGGTCTGGAAGGTGATCCAATGCAATGATCAGATCAGGGATGGAAGGAAGGGAATGCAAGAGTGAATGGATGAAGGTGGGGGAGGAAAAAGTATCGACCACTACCGATTTCAAACTCATCCAAAGCGGAACCCAAATTCAATCCAAACAAACCAAACTCTCAACACACAAATCAAAATGGGATATTTGGCTGAATGTTGCAGCACAAAGGGAGTTCATACATCGAAACAAGGCTCAGACTGACAAATAAGAGGATGGATGCCTATATGCTAAGTCTCGACAGATCGGCTCACTCTAGCTTTGCAGATAGTGCAACGTCGCAGGTTACCTGCAAGAGATCTGCGATGATGTCGCAGTCTACTAATGAATAGGTCGCGATGAGCAAGTAACAGTCAAAGAACAAAGACCCAGAAAAACACAGTTTCGCTCTGCTTTCACTGCCCAAGTGCGACAGGCGATTTCTAGATTAAAAAATGAATCAGATATCCCAATAATGGACCACCAACAGGTTTGAAACTGAGTTGTACAAACTCAAAGGAAGAAGATCGGGATCTTCAATGCAAAGATCTGACAATGGAATCAATCCTAAGGGAAAATGGAAAAAAATAAAGACAAGGCTTATGTCAAGCAATCAATTGAAAATGACTCAGATTAATGATCACTAAACAAGAATACTCCCCAGTATGGTCGCCAGATTTGTTACAAGACAATCCACTCGACCGGAGGTGAGCCGTATCTCCCTAGCTCAATGTGAGTCTAGAATAAATAGAATAGACTACAAACACGTTTCCTAGATCTACTTAAGTATCAATTGCTAGATGTCTTACCTCTTTGATTCGCTATCCTTTCTCCTGAATGTTTCTCCACGTCCCACGGTCGTCAGATCCGGGCTACAAGACCTGTCAAGACATAGAAAAGAGAAACGACTAAAGAGCATCTATACAATAAGAGATCTATGTAAATAGTTAAGCAGGTAAACAACACAACATCATTACACATAAGAACGATATTGGTGGAAAGCATTTGTATTACTGCAAATAGAGGAGTACATGATAGAGATATAGAACTACAACCAATGACTTAACGTAGCAGCCCTTCTCCACGCAAGCCAATTGCCAAGCCCTTCCAAGGAAGCATGAATTCTCCAAGAGGTGAGTGAAGGTTTCCTAAGAGATTTCACCAGCATGTAGATACCATAGTCTTCCTCCCTTTGGTATGGGAGTGAGCCTCACTTATATAGGACTAAGTGGATGAGGTTATGGATAGGATAGGTTGAGAGATGGTAGGAGAGAGATAGGGGATCTTCCCAATGAGTTAGGGGTCGAGTACCAGCTCTCCAAGAGATCATGGATAATCCTTCAAATGGGCAAGCTTCGAGAAAGATCTCGAAATGGATATTTTTTCCCATCGTCGCATCCTCCTATAGAGAAACCTACGACGTCACATGATGCTAGTGTGCAACCTATGACGACCTCTCAAAAGGTTTTACAAACTGAGTACAAATCCTCCCAAATGAGTACTTGGTCCAGATGACTCCAAGGATGTATACACTAAATCATGATGATGGGTAGATTTTAGGTGTAACAATCACCCTCACCATCCTCATCAACATCATCATCATCATCACCATCATCATCAACATCTTCATCATCATTGTCATCTCTTCCTTCCTCATCAACATCTCCATCATCATCATCATCACCATCACCATCATCATCAACATCTCCAGCATCATCACCTTCATCATCATCATCTTCATCACCCTCACCATCCTCATCCAAATCATCATCATCATCCTCATCACCATCATCATCATCAACAACATCTTCATCATCATTGTCATCTCCCCCTTCCTCATCTCATCACCGTCATCATCATCTTCATCACCCTCACCATCCTCATCCAAATCATCATCATCATCCTCATCACCATCATCATCATCAACAACATCTTCATCATCATTGTCATCTCCCCCTTCCTCATCAACATATCCATAATCATCATCATCATTACCATCACCATGGTCATCTCCATCATCATCATCATCTCCATCATCATCATCTTCATCATCGTCTTCATCACCATCACCATCACCATCATCATCAACATATTGATCATCATCATTGTCATCTCCCCCTTCCTCATCAACATCTCTATCATCATCATCTTCATTATCATCATCATCATCATCTTCATCACCATCACCATCATCATCAACATCTCCATCATCATCATCGTCATCTTCATCACCATCATCATCACCATGGTCATATCCATCATCGTCATCATCTTCTTCATAATAATCATCATCGGCATCTTCATCACCATCACCATCACCATCAACATATTCATCATCATCACCATCATCATCAACAACAACATCTTCATCATCATTGTCATCTCCCCCTTCCTCATCAACATATCCATCATCATCATCATCACCATCACCATCATCATCAACATCTTCATTATCATCACCAGCATCTTCATCATCATCACTAGCATCTTCATCATCATTGTCATCTCCCCCTTCTTCATCAACATCTCCATCATCATCATCTTCTTCTTCATCATCATCATCATCATCTTCATCACCATCACCATCATCATCAATGTCTTCATCATCATCACCATCATCATCATCCTCAACATCTTCATCATCATTGTCATCTCTAGGTTCCTCATCAACATCTACATCATCATCATATTCTTCATCACCATCATCTTCATCACCATCACCAGCACCATTATCATCAACATCTTCATCATCATCACCATCATCATCATCAACATCTCCACCACCATCATCATCATTATCATCTTATATCCTTCTCTTCATCATCATTGACATCTCCCCCTTCCCCATCAACATCTCCATCATCGTCATCTTCTTCATCACCATCATCATCATCTTCATCACCATCACCATCACCATCATCATCAATGTCTTCATCATCATCACCATCATCTTCATCTTCATCAACATCATCATCTCTATCATCTTCATTGTCATCACCCTCCTCCTCATCATCATCTTGTGCACTTATGCCCTTAGGGATTAATGTTTAGAAGAGGGTCTAAAGGCCTTTATGGGGTAGGGGCTCTAGGAACAAGGTAAGAGAGAGAGGGCAGGAGGGAGGGATAAAGGCATAGAGGGTTAGTGATTAAGGGAGAAGAAGGGAGAGAGTGCTCTAGGGAGGGATAATGGCGAAGATAAAGAGAAGGTGGAGAGATGGAGAGTGGGGTGGTAGGGACATGGATGGAGTAAGGGAGAGAAAGAAACATGTAGGGAGGGATTTAGAGAGAATGAGTGGCAGATATTTAGAAAGAGATAGGGGGTATCTAGGGATTATTGGGAGAGAGTTAGGGGGGTATTAAACCATACAAAACATTTGTCCCACACTAAAAACATTTGCTTTGTATGTAACCATACAAAACATTTGATTTCTTTTGATATTATTCGTTGCCCTGGTCATTCACCTAACCTATTTATTGTGGTTAACCATATCGCGTGTGCGTTTTGATTCTACATATCACGTGCACGTTATGGAACTGTATAAACAGTGGACTGTCCCTGTCCGAGAGCACTTTACTTTGTCCAAGCAAAAACAGGAAATCCCGCGATTTTTCGAACAGAGAACGAGCCCGCCATTGAAAATATTCACAATTTACACCATCTCCATTATTATTTTTGTTATGCAAGTGCAGCATTGAGGACATATTTCATGGTTGCTCAGTGTGGTGTTGGGTTATATGGCCATATTTGAAGAAGATAACCAACAAGCTTGAAGAATCTCCAATTGAATAACACCAAAGATAAGGTCTTTGAAAGATTCATTTTGCCTATATTTGAGGAGCACACAAGATAAGATATCAAGCTTCAAGACCATTTCATGGTGATGTTCGATATACACAATTGTATAAGAGAATCAACTTGAGGAACAATTTGCATTTTAACTTTCATTTGCTTATTATTGAAGAGCACCAAAGGTAAATTTTCTCATTCATCATTGTTTTGATGGAAATATGAACAATTGAGAAGGAAGATTTAAGCACCTTGAAGGATTTATAGTTCTAGAAAGCACTAAAGGTTTGAAAGCTTGTAATTGAGGAGCAACAAAAAAAAACTATATTGAATTGATCATTGTGGTGATGGGGAATGCACGTAACCAAGGAAGAAAATCAGGAAGGAAGAAGAGACCTCAAGAAGTCATTGAAGAAGAGAAAGAAAAGAAAAGAATAGAATCAGAGGATTTCTTTGGAAACTAATCCAAATCCAATTGTAGAGGATACCACGGTTCATCCTATTAATCCACGACAATAAAAAAGGAAGCATACACTAGAGGGACCTTCAATTTCCAGAATAGTTGTTGAACAAGCACCCCATGGAAGTAATCAAGAAGCAAAACGTAGGTGCTCACTAGGGGATGTTTCAATTCCCACTTCAATTCAAAGCAATAAGTTACCATATCAAGATGAAGGTCATGAAGAAGCACAAGATTTGTTATCCGAATGTGGTTATACAAGTGATGAAGTCAGATAGGCATTAGACATGGATCCTACTTTTGAAGAAGAAAATGTTATCCAAACCATCGATGAGGATGCTGGACTTCCACCATCAAACTACCAGGAAGAGAATGAAGGACAACAAGCTACTACTGAAACACCAGAGCATCTTGGTGATGCACTACATGGTATAATTCCAACCCCCTTACCTCCATTAGCAAGCACACGTCGAAGAACTCTGAAGCGTATACAAGTTGATGAAAGTCTCCTCAATTCCACTGAAGGTACGCTATCTAAACGTAGTATTGCTTATCAAACTCAACAGATACTGGATAAATATTTTGTTTCTAAATGTGATGGAGATAAATGTAGATTATTTTTATCATTTTTAAAATCTAGGGGCATGAATATTGTTAATAAAAAGCTAGGGATAAAGATGATAAAGAATTCTGAATCAAGTTCTCATATAGTTAAAATCTTAGTAGATGCATTTGGTAAAATTGGTAAGAACACATGTTCAAAGGACCGCAATGCGGCTTATCGTGTGTTGTCATAGGCAATTGTAAATAAGAACACCAAGGTCCTTTGTTTTCTCAAGCCTACATCCAAACTAGTTAATTTGAATGTAATACCACTGACTTGCATACTAACCATGTGCAGGATTGCTCCATGACAATACCACTGACTTCATCAAGAGAATTCATTCATAGCATCATGTGCAATAGGTCTGAGGGGCAAACATACTATGCAAAATCTTGTTTGGATGGAACATGCTCCAAATGTGCTAGAATGGCATTATTGAGCCAATGTATGCATGAGAGTGGAGACAGTGAATTTGGGAAAATGGTTACAGACATGAAAAGTTTCAAATATATCAGCTATGAAATAGTCCCAGGGAAAGAAAGCAAAAAAATTCAATTGGTGACATCTCAAGTATGCATTTATATCTATAAAATTATGTTTGAACAGTTACATTTCAATCCTTACTTACAAAAAAAACTGATATTGAGATCATTTTGTGTCACCAGGTACAAGTTAGTGACTTCGTCAAAGAATTTATTGAAAAGACACATCAATATGTTCAGCATGTCCACGAGGCACAATGGTAGGATGAGAAGTTTAGAATATGCAGAGATACTTTTCCCTGTGGTACTATACTTTCAGTTGTTGATTTTGCCAAGAACTACACTCTGCAACCTAAAAATGAGATCCAAAGTCAGTATTATCACTCTAAGCAGGTTTCCTTGATGGTCCATATCACATATAGGCATGGCCCAGATAGCAATGAAGAGCAAAGAGAAATTTTGAAGGAATATCACTTCTACATAAGTGATGATAGGTGCCACGACTTCCACTATGTACGTCATTGCTTAATCATATTCTATGATCACTTGAAGGGAAGGAACATACAGATGGATCAACATTGGATTTGGTCTAATGGATGTGCTAGTCAGTTAAAAAATGCACGCATATTTCAATGGTTGTGTTCATTGCATAAAAACTACAAAGTGCCACATATGTGGAACTATTTTGAGACTAGGCATGGTAAAGGAGAGCATGATGGAGCCGGAGCATGTGTCAAAACAACCCTACGAAGAGAGGAATTGAAAGTATATATAGAATCTACTATTCTAAATGCTCAATCTATAGTCACGTGGTGCATGTCAGTAGTGGGAGAGGAATCAACTATGCGAGTAGAATCCACAAGAAAGAGACATGTGGAGAGATTTTTTTGGGAGGTGGTAGACATAGATCGTTCACATGCATGGGAATGCAAGACTGTGCCTGGGACTCGTGGCTTTCATTCGATTCAAAGCTCTGATAACCCAGTATTTGAAATTTGGACCAGAAAACTCACTTGTTTTTGCTCGCCTTGTTGTGATGGTGACTGGGATGGGTGTGAATCATTGGATTGGATTGATGGATGGGATCGCATATCACTTCCACTTGATCAACGTGCAATTGTTGAGTTAATTCCGTTGGAAGAAGACCAATCATCTATTTCTATAGATTTTGATCATGTCTTAGACCTTGTACAACCTGGTATGATGCATTTCCTTAACATTTTTTTGTTTATTTACGTAGTCTTCAAATGCACATTAATTGCCTTGTATCGCACAAAAAATATTTTGATCATATACCTACTTGATCATATTATGTAGGGCACATATACGCAGTGGTTGCCTCAAAAGATAGTGAATGGGGTGGTGATTACTGGTTGGCACGCTGTATAGATGGAAAGCAAACCCTCATTATGTCCATGACTGACAATGAAAACAACCACTTCCCAATCGAGTCTATGGTTGGTAAAGGTGAATACTTGACACAGAACACCAATGCAAGAAAGAAGGGTGGATATGTTTACATGGATTACAAACCAGGTGCAAGTGTGTATCACTTTACCAACTTAATCATTGGTACAAACCTCCAGGTACGAACAATGCCTAGATGAAATTCATCGAAGGTATGCTACTTCTTACCAGTTACAGAGCACGAGAGACTAATGGAGACCATCAGTATAAGAGATGATCTAGAGGGCTTGGTTGTATGATAATAGGTGGGATCTAGCATGATGAGGTATGTTACATACTTTTAATACTATCCTATTTATACTATTTGTAATTGAATATTGATATATGCTCAATTTTCACGTATATGTTGTTTATGAATATGTCAATTTTGTGTTCTTGATATGCCAAATTTACATTTATGTTGTTTATAAATATGCCAAAAGTTCTCTTGTATGTCAAGTTTATGAATATGCCATTTTTTACATATGATCAATAAACCCTAAGATTATGGGATTGGGTAGAGTTAGATGAAACTTTCCTTGGGTGATCTAATGCTAATTTGTTTGATTGAATACACATGCGTTTTGTAATGGGATAATTAGATAACTAATCTGGATTGTTATGTGGAGGGAGACACCCATCAACCATTGATTCCTAGAGCTCTACACACAAGTTGATTATCCCCAACACAAAAAAACTCTTATATTATGTTGATTATATTGGGTATTGGCTTCACCCGAAAAAATTATATTTAACAATACACATATTCATAGATTTGGTTGCCCATGCTCAATGCTCACTATATTTAACAATACACTTATATTAAATTTAATTCATGTCTTGTTAAATATTTCATAATGAATTAGCTATTTGAGAGCACCACCTTAGACCAAGCCATACCATTAATATAAAATGTACATTAGAGAAATGACCTAATTCAATTTCCTTCTATAACTCTAACCCTAACCCTCACCCAAATCCTACCCCTAAACCCTATGTACCCTTTAGATACTTCCTCCAATATGTCCTAATCTCCCTACAAGTAACACTAGGTCTCTTCACCCTCTTCACAATGGTGCCACTATCATGAAACTCAAAATCTTGATAAATTTTCTAAACAAAACCCTTCATCATCATTATCATCTCTGGGCTCATCATCAACATCTCCATCATCATCATCTTCTTCATCATCATCATCTTCCTATCACCATCACCATCACCATCATTATCAACATCTTCATCATCATCACCATCATCATCATCATCAAAATTCATCATCATTGTCATCTCTAGGTTCCTCATCAACATCACCATCACCATCACCATCAATGTCTTGATCATCATCACAATCATCATCATCATCACCATCCCATCACGATCTCCATCGTCATCACCCTCACCATCACTATCACCCTCACCCTCACCATCACCATCACCATCAATGTCTTCATCATCACCACCATCATCATCATCATCACCATAAGTGCCCGGAGGATGATTTTGCAAAGTTGACCCCCGTGTGCAAAAATTGCATACTCCCTTACTGAGCAAAACCCTAGTTTCCAAAATGGACCTACAAGATGACACCTGGGCCATGGGATCGAAGGAGAGGGGCACCCCTAGCACTATCCCGGTGCCCTAAATCCAACGAA
This sequence comes from Larix kaempferi, assembly GCA_027924585.1. Classification (NCBI taxonomy): domain Eukaryota; kingdom Viridiplantae; phylum Streptophyta; class Pinopsida; order Pinales; family Pinaceae; genus Larix; species Larix kaempferi. The sequence goes on along the minus strand of BSBM01000301.1, from coordinate 70,851 downwards.
GTTGATGGTTTGTTGATCCGAGCCACGACCGTCATTCTATGGTTCGTTCCTTCTAGCATCCAAAAGGACTTCAAGGACACCTGCTGGATACCTACCAGGGGCATAGAATTCCAACTGTGTTTAATATCCTGAATTTTGGACTAACTATTTTGTTGTTATATTGGACCACGGCCCCAACACCTATGTTTTATTTTGAGTATTGGACATGAGCCCTAGCACCTATGATTTATTCTTTTATATATATATATCGACATATCAGGCATGGTCCCTAACTGACTTCTTTATTTGAGTAGATACTGGGTGAGAAGGCCCCAATGTTTTTAATGATGTTCTTCAGCTTTGATAAGGGTACAAAACCTAATATACTAAGATGATCTTTTGCTACTTACTATGCGGAGCTATGATTTTACATGATTTGACTTATGAGTGTGTTGAGCGTGGACTTAGAAACACACATGTAACCTACGTACTAGGCATAAGCGTCGATGTACCTAGAAGAATGTTTATGTACTGGGAGTAAGCCCTGAGGTACATTGAGTGTTGGACCTAAGCCGTGGAGCACTCCAAGCTTGATAAACGAATACCGGATCCGAGGCAACTTAAATATTCTATATGTGCCTCACAACCACATTCTAGCACTAGTGTTGAGCAGAGACTCTGGAATTGCACTAGCGTAATTCCCATGTGAGAGTGTTGAGTTAAAAGGCTTTGAAGAGCACTCGAGGTTATTGGATCTCAAAATCTTGAGTCGGAAGGACTCTGAATAGCACTTTTACTTTCATCACACTTATCTTATTTGATTAAATGATTCATCTTTTATCTATCATCAAATACTACGGGAACTACCATGTTAAACGAGGGAATCCGACATGTAAGAGAGAGACTAGAGGTACCTAACCAAGTTGACCGAGACCATCCAAATAATTGGACCTTGTCCTTAAAATTTAAAAGAAGTGTCATGTGATGACACAGAACTAAATAAAAGATAATGACGAGTGGTCTTTTATGACTAACAGGTATAAAGGCCTCAAGGATAATATTATTATTAAGAGGTTTAATAATAATAGTGCCATTATTTAATTATGGAATATAATTAGTATATATGATTTATGCATTATTTTATATTATAAATGTTGTATTAATAGTTAAGTGAAATATAATTATTGTTAGTATAATTGTTGTTATTATAATTATTGTTATTATAATTATTATTAAGAGCATAAATCAAAATCACTTATGGTTAAACAGTTGGAAAAGTCCTAGTTCAAGAGGACTAGATATTTAATTAAATAATATCTTTTAATTATTCAATATTTAATTTAAAGAAACTAATTATTTCAACAGTCCTAATTAAAAGACTTCCCTACTTAAAGAGGGCAGATCCCAAGTTTGGGGGATCATCTATCATTCTTGGTCATTATCATTCTCTTATGGTAATCCAAGAAAAGTATTCTGCTCCAAGAAACTGAAGCAGACTCACTTAATAATTCTCATATCTGAACCAACAGTGGACCTAGGGCCTCTATCTCTCATTGCATGTTGGAATCTAGCTCGGAGGGATCCATACAGAACCAGGAATGGTTGTAGGATCATGGTTGGGAGGAACGTGGTAGTCCCAAGGTTATCCAGCTAAGAATATCATCCTAACAAGTCAGCTAAATACCATAGATTTACATTAACTACTGTTTGAGTGTGCAGGCTCCTACAGGAAGGGATCAAGTGCAAAAGTATCCAAACTCCTACAAGAAAGAACTAGGTGCCTAAGCAGCCAGGTATGTGGTTTTAATTACTCCCATCTTTCGGTTATAGCAGACATAGGTTATATTTTTTACTAGCATTGATACTTCAACATTGTTTAAATCCTCATCACAAATATTATCAACTTAGTGGTTTTGGCCCAGAAACCAGTGGAGTGTCTAGCAGGTCTAGCCAAGCTAGCCTGTGCTAGACAACACCCTAATTATCTTCTAGGTTAGGGTCATTATGTTTTCTTTTGAAAGTAAATGTGACCTCTATTGGAATCGTCTTATCAACTTATAAGGCGGGGTTTATTTATGTTTCTTTTAATTCTTTTATTATCCCTTCTATGCTTATGAAGCATCAAATAGAATGACAATAGTATCATTTCAGACATCGATTCTCTTAAAACATACTATACATTCAATCATGGATTTAAACATTAAATAGTAAATTAATATCGCTATTCTTTTAAAAATAGGGTATCATTCCACATTATCAATAACTCCACGATTTCAATCAAATAGACAAACATTATATCAAATTCAACCACAGATGCATTCCTCGTGAATCGAGTCCCACTACCAAACAAGTGCATTCCATAAACATTTAAACTTTATTACGTTTTTCCATCAAAGGAATTGGTCACAAGATCAAGCCTCACTAAAGTCATATTAATTTATACAAGTAGCTAGACAACATAGAGATATCACATAGGAACGTTTACACTTATACCCAAGTGTTTTCACTACCATTAAACAAACGCTTACAGCCATCCTTTAAACATAAAATACAAGCTAGGGATCGAATCCCTCTTTTCCCCATTTAAAGTAAACTACCAGAAAACATAGTCAGAGGAACCGACAGACATATAAGAAGTTTTAGGAAAGGGTTTAGACCCATCTATCAACACATACATCTAGTATCGATTATAAAATCTGAGGAATCCAAATTCTTTCAACATACAGAGCCACATTAGCCACTTGAAGAGAAAATCTTGAACACAATTTCAAATAGAGAGAAGACACAGAGATTAATTCCAGGTTCAAAGCCTCCTAGAAAAACAACGCAAAGACCAAATCAGAGATAGAGGCAACCATAGCTCATAAAAACTATATTCAATCATCGACCTCCAGAGCAGAGGCGATGGTAGCAACAAAGACATGAAAACTACACTAGCCATAAAGAAACGCAGAGACCAGACAATACACAAATCAACTATAGCATTTGCAGAAGACCATTACTCTTTTCCATAGGTCCAAGGACTCTTTATATAAACCCCAGTTTGATATTGGGAATTATTATAATTACAACTTCTACCAAGTTCAACAGTGAGCTGAATGGCCAAACCCTCCAGTACCATAAAAACCAAAAGATACATTTCGCAGTGGTCAAGCCAACGGCGACCTCAAGGAACCCAACAACTTTTAGCAGAAAACCCAACTGGGCTCACAGAGTTCCTCAAAAGCAAACACCAACGGTATACTCCATAGAGGTGAAAGGAGGAGATAAGAAATGGCGAATTCTAGACTTACCATTTTGCAACATCACCACTATTGAGTACTGGCCACGCAGAAGAGAAACGCCAACCAACACCTGTTAACCAAACATGCCATACGAAGTCAGAGCTCTGAATTTTTATATCACGATAAATCTAATAGCAAGAATTTAGTATGAACCTGGGAGGAATTACCTTCGAATGTTTCAGTTGCCATCTCTACTCCATATGGTGTGCTGACCATGAGCCACAGCTCAGATCAGTAATGAAACCCTCAACACACCCATAGCAGGCAGGAGAAATGAACCATGAAAATGCTTCTTAGTTGGTGTAGAACCCTAGAGGAAACCCTCAGCACAGCTGGCAGCATTGGCCATGTGCCATCGCAGAGATACATTGAATGCTACCACCCACTCCAAGTATTTCGATGTTGACCCAAAACTCTATAATATTAGAACCATTCGAAATCAACAAGTATTGTAAATGCCATCAACATTACAATGACCCCAAACATTACATAATGCCATTAGGTAATTACAAGGTTAATAAGTGGTGCGAATTGTCACAAGTATTACAAACCCCAACAATGCTTTTAAAAGTGCCAACCCTCAAAATTCTCACACTTGAGACTTAAATAATTGCTAGGAAGGTGGAGTAGGCATTCTCCGTAGATGCCTCATAGGTACACCTGTAAACCACATACAAATTGAATGCATTAGCAAAACTCGCTAAGTAAGTCAGAAGTTTCCATTTCTTACACCCTATCTCTTGGCAGCTCTGCCGGGGTACGTAGCCCTTGAAAGACCATGCATCTCATCACAGGTCATCAGCTGCTACCATTAGGGATCCATCCCACCTGAATGGTCAATTAGACTTTTATAATTATGCACACAAACTCTTGAAACAATAAGCAAAGGATTTGTATTATTACACTTTAAACACTTGTTCATTTACAACAAAGTTTCATTTATATTCATTATACCGCTTCCGCAAATCTATAGAAATCACAACAAGTAAGACCTTGATAACTAAGAAGTTAAGACACAATCAAATGCCGCAAATAAGTAGCGGTGAAGTAAGTTTCAGATTAGTGCTGAAGTTAATTTGCAAATCATCACCTCCTAAATGGCTTATTTCAGTAATAGAAAGTTTATTTATTTTTATTTTTACTATTTTGGGACATTACAAGTGGTATTAGAGCTCAGTTACAAAACTAAGTGACATTTTGGGCTCATTAAAAACATCCACTATAGATACACAGTAAACAGAAACATACATTTACATTTTATCTCGTTTTATGTGAAAATAAACTAACATGATTTTCTGTTCTTTATACTTATATAACATTCCATGTACAATCACTGTCTGAAAATGAATGCAGAAGGGGGCAGCAACATACATGGAAATCTGAACTCCCCACCACAAGAGCAAGAAATTGTGGTGGAACTCAACTCGGATTTAATGAAATCCATGCAGAATCTATAGGCCGAATTCCAAAGTTTTCGAGACGAAAACATGCAAGAAAGAAGAGAGCAGTTGTTAAGATCCTAGTGGGAAACCTTCACTAACATATCGAAGTTTTGGTGTAACGGTTTGTATCATCTGGTATCAGAGCACTTTCTTGGGCTCGTTGGGTGGAATTTTTGCCAAAAAAAAAATTCACATCTGTTGCAGCTTCGAATTTGGGAATAATCCCTATCCACTTAACTGTGGGAAGTACTTGGGCATAAGCCCTAAAACTCATTGTGAGGAGTACCATCGGAACCCCAAAGTAGCTGGCCCATTGAGAGGACCTACTAGTGAAAAGAGAAACGACCTCTACCTGATTGAATAGTTCCCACCCATGAGATAAACCAAGAGCTGTCGTTTGTGGCAAAGAGGTTATATATTTTACCTGAGCCGTGGAGTGAGGGGTACTACACCAATACGCAAGCCATCAGACAGCATTGGTGGCCAAGTGAAACCCCTGAACTGTTAGGAAGCCGCACATACCTGGGGTCCATATCTATTTTCAGTTGAACTGTTGCCGATCACTGCCACGCCGTTTTCGATCCAGCCATTTTAGATCCATTCTCAAATCCGTTCCAGATCTAGCCGTTTCAGATCTACTTCAGATCCAGTCGTTTTAGATCCATTTTGAAATCTGTTCCAGATCCAGCCGTTTTAGATCTATTTCAGATCTAGCCGTTTTTTATCCATTCGGTGCCATTTCAGATCCCTCTGTTTCCGATCACTTCCACGCCATTGCAAATCTATTTGTTTCAGATCACTTCCGCACCATAGCAGCTCCATTCTGAAAAAAAAATAAATAAATAAAATAAAAAGCATAAAATTCAGTTTTTTCTCCATATCTCCCTTGTTTTCACTCCGTTTCCCTCGAAACTTTCCTGGAACCCCTGTAAATCCATTCTGCATATTTCATTCATGAGGACCCTATTTCAAATTCCACTTCCCAAAGCCCGAAATCCCACATTTGTCTATTTTTAGGGTTTTCCATAACTTCCTCATATTTTACCCAATCACCTTCAAATTTTACCACAAAGTTCCTTTCCTAATTATGCTTCTTTGTCCATCTCTGCCAAATTTTCTCATTCTTTCACCCCGCTTCTGAAATCCTCCTTTTCTGCTTCCCTGTCCCTTCGACAATGTCCAAAACCTAGTCAAACCCCAATTACCCATCCAAGTTTTTCCCAAATCCAAATTTTCCTTTACTAAACAAGCTTTTGTTTGTGTTTTTCTATCCATTCCCCCTACCCCCCAAAAAAAAAATTAGAAAAAAAAAAAAACTCCTGGTTATGGTTGTCACCCACGCAAGAGCAAAAACCATGGAGGAAGCACTTACAGCCATCCAAACCAAACTTTAAGATCTAGATGAAAAATTTCTCAGCCTCCATCTTCAGCATTCAGCCATGAACAATAACCAACAACCAGAATCTTCTGCAGCCAATGGGTTCTCTTCTTCCAGCACTTCCCCTGGTCCGAAGCTTGAATGTCCTCACTTCAATGGTACTGATCCGACTGGATGGATCTATCATGTAGAACAATATTTCAGTCTGCATAATACTTTTGATGTCCAAAAAGTTCCACTTGCATCTTTTCATTTGGAACAAGAAGCCCTTCAATGGTACCGTTGGTACATCAAGGCTCATGACGAGCCAAAATGGACAGATTTTTGCCAACTCCTTTTGCAAAGATTTGGTCCTAGTACTTTTGATGACTTCACCGGAGCACTCACTAAACTTCGTCAAATTGGCACTGTGAGAGAGTATCAGACAAAACTTGAGAAACTAGCCAACCACACAGAAGGATTGTCTGATGACTTCTACAGGAGTTTTTTTATCAGTGGTCTTAAGGATGAAATCCACCTAGAGGTCAAAATGTTCTGTCCCAACATAATGATGGAAGCCCTGGGGTTGGATAAGTTGGCAGAAGACAAGATTGCTGCCCAACAACACTCCAAACCCACTTTTGTTCCCTTCTGAAATATGGTTTCTCAACGACCTCCCATCCTGCCAGCTCCTCAACCAACTTCTATCAAGCAATTGTCCAAAACAGAGATGCAAGCACGTAGAGAAAAAGGACTTTGTTATAATTGTGATGAAAAATTCACTCGAGGACATAGATTTGTTCAACAAAAGCTTTATCTCTTGGATGTGGATTCTCCACCCGCCTCCGAAGTCGGTGAAGAGGCTCCAGATACACTGGATGATCAAGTTGACATTCAGGAGCCGCCTATTGACCTTCCATCTCAAGACGACCACCCAGAGATATCTCTCCATGCTTTATCCGGCGTCACCACCCCCCAAATAATGCGGGTCAAGGGTTACTTCAAGAAGCTTCCTCTTACAATACTCATTGATTCTGGAAACACTCATAACTTCATTGACCCTCGGATCACCAAACAGGCTGATTGTTTTGTCCATCCTTGCTCCAACTTTGAAGTCATGGTTGCCAATGGGGGCACCTTACCTTGCAAGGGGAAGTGTCACGATGTGCGTATCTCTCTAGAAGATTATAACCTGCGCTCTGACATGTTTTCCTTGTCCTAGGCAGATGTGATGTGGTTTTGGGCATTCACTAGTTATGCACACTTGCCCCATCTTGTGGGATTTTGTTGAACTTTGGATGCAGTTTTCAGTCAATGGGGCACAACACAAATTTATGGGCTTACAACAAGGGTCTCTCCACATCATCAGTTCACATCACCTGGAAAATATCCTTAAGAATAATTCACATGGTGTCATCGCTCAGCTCCAATATTCCATTCAGATGCAACCACCAATGGTCTCCACTACTTCCTTGGATAGATATGCATGTGTCTTTGTTGCACCAGTGGGATTGCTGCCTCTAAGAGACCTTTCTAGTAAGCATTTAGCCGCATCTACATCTCAGCAGAAAATGATGGCTATTTTGCATGCAGTATAGAAGTGGCAGCCATCCCTATTAGGAAATTATTTCTACCTCCAGACTGATATCCAAAGTCTGGAACATTTTCTGGAACAACGGGTCTCCTCACTAGCAGACCAAAAATGGGTTATCCAACTCATGGGTTATGACTATGTGATCCCTTACAAGAAGGGTAATTATAATATGGTGGCATATGCTCCTTCTCACCAATTTGATGACCCAGTTTTTCTTACAGCTATTTCTCTGCTTGTTCCAAATTGGTTGCAATCTGTTCAACAGGGCTATCTCTTCTATGAACTCCATGCTTCTTCATCGGCAGGGCACTCTTGGTTCCTCAAAACCTATGACCAGGAACAATATAACTTCTTCTGGAAAGGACTGAAAATGAAAATTCACCATATGGTGGTTGAGTGTGATACTTGCCAGGTCAACAAGGGTGAAACGACACTCCTTTCGAGACTGCTCGAACCTTTTCCCATCCCTACACAGATGTGGATAGCTATTTCTATGGATTTCCTAGAAGCGCTCCAGTGGTACAATACCACATCTAAAAGGACATCATATGAAGTAGTTTATGGATAGGACCTGCCATTTCTTCTTCCATACACACTCAGTAGCTCCCTCGTTCAGGCAATTGACTCGGTTCTTCGAAATCGCAATCAGATTCTTCTCAATCTGCAGGACAATCTTCACATGGCAAGAATTCGACTGAAACAACAAGCTGATCAGCACCGTTCTGAGTGCACTTTTTGCGCAGCTGAAATGGTCCTTCTTCATCTATAACCTTCCATGCAATCCTCCCTAAAACTCAACAGGCATCAGTGGGAAGGAATGCAACCCAAGGATGCTATAGGTGAACCACTCCTTTGGATTCTGCATCAATTTCCCCATCTAAAGCTTTGAAGACAAAGCTTTTTCTAAGGGAGAAGGATGTTAGGAACCCATGTCAACCCTTCTATTTACTTTGTTAGTATATTGTTGTTGGATGCATATGCTTTGTAAGTCGCCCCGTAGTATTTGTTGATCCATAGTTTGTATTATTGTTGTTAGACGCATATGCTTTATAAGTCGTCCCATAGTAATTGTTGATCCATATTTTGTATTGACCCATGGTTTGTATTGACACATGGTATTGACCCATGGTATCGGCACCTAGACTTAGTATATAAGTTTGTGTTGATACCAATGAAGGCACCGTGAAGTTATTTGTATTGAGCCTGCTCAAAGGAGGTTGCCCCCTCAAAGTGGCATGTGATCAATATAAAAGTGATTATGAGTTCTGTTATTTCTGCTATATTGTGTGTTTTCATTAATTAATTATTGCAGGTTCTTCACATCTGGTATCAAAGCCTCCACCCAAGTTCAAGTCACAGAGTGGGTGGCAACGTTGGCATTGCAGTGTTCGCACGAGGCTCCTACGACTCAAAGGGGACACCACTGTGCGGGCGCACATCCAGCCTAGAGTCTGGACTATGAAGTGTGGTGGGATGTTAAGATCATAGTGGGTGACCTTCACTAACATCTCGAGGTTTTGGTGTAACGGTTAGTATCAGTAGCAAGCCATAAATGAGGCACTGCTTCAAAATTTAACAAAGGCAAAACCTCACGGACAACCCACACTCTCAGTCAACACTTTTAAAAAGGGGAACAGTCACACAAAAAGGATTGCCATCCCTAAAGGAGAAGAGCAGGGAGAAAACATACCTGAATCCATGGAAGAAGACTGTAAGAGCTCTTCCAACGATAAAGGTTCACCACCTTCTTGCAAGAAAAGGAGAAAAAGTGATGACAGTCTGCAAGGGGAATTCCAAAAGATAAAAGCCCCAACATATGACGGAGAGATTAACTCTAGGGAAAAGGCTTAGGAATGTCTGCTAGGGATGAATAAATACTTCAAAGTTCACGATTACTCCAGTGAAATGCAAGCCCGACTAGCCATATACAACCTGAACGATAAAGCTGTCAGATGGTGACGGGACTTGAAACACACCAAAGGACAAGAACTGAGAGACATAACCTAGGATACTTTCAGCAAAATATTCTAGGACAAGTATATGTCTGAAAGATTCTTTGACAAGAAAATTAAAGAATTTCATGAGTTAAAAATGGGCTCCCTGACTATGGAAGCATTCATAAACTAATTCTTAGACTTGCTTCACTATGTGCCATACATTAAGGACGAGAAGGTCAAAATACAGCAATTCTTGGGAGGGCTGCCACCAAACTTTAGAGAAAAGATAAAGTTTGACATGCCCAAAACCCTTGATGTGACCTTACATAAAGCAAGGCTATGTTATGAACATGGACATCCAAGGAATGACAACATCAACAGAAATAGAGATAGGTTCAGAACCTTCTTGGACAACCGCAAACCGGGTTTTAGACCTCCACCTTACCAGAAGCATAACAATAGTTTTCCGCCCAATAGAGGCTTCAACCGACCACAAGCACGACCAAGTGCACCCCCACCACCTGTCAACAGGATAGCATTCAACAAAGGGACAAAATTTGTCCCACCAACTATTTCTTGTTGGAAATGCCAAGGGCCACACTACTACAGAGACTGCCCCAAAAAAACGGATGGAATTTTACACAATGTCCAAGCAGAACCCACCGTAGGGGACATCGCAAAGACACCGAGGATTTATGCCGCTCTCAATGGCCGACAGGCAGATCACCATGCCACCATAGTGGAAATAGAGGGTAAGATCTCTAACACTGCCATTTCAGTTTTAATAGATCCCGGCTCTTGCTGAAGTTATATCTCCCCTAAGTTAGTGGACACTTGTAAGTTGGACTGAGAACCTCACGAGAAACCGTGGCTGGTACAACTAGCCACCTGTACCGAACGAAAGGTATCCGAGATAGTTAAGACTTGTGAGATAGACTTAAACGGGTTCCAAACTAGGATAGATTTAAACATTCTACCCCTAGGGTCGTACGATGCACTCATCGGCATGGATTGGTTAGAAGAACACCATGTCCTACTAGACTGCTTAAACAAATCCTTATTCTGCAGGGATGACCAAGGGAATTAGAAAATGATTCAGGGTATCCCTAAGAAAGTGTCGGTACAATAGATCTCCACCTTACAAGCAAAGAAATGTATCAGAAAAGGTTGCAAACTCTTTGCCATCAATATCCAAAACATAGAAATTGATAGGGAACAAAAGATCGAAGACTTCCCAGTCCTCGTGGAATTCAAGGATGTATTCCCCAAAGAAATACCGGGATTACCACCCAAAGGAGACTTAGACTTTTCCATCGAGCTAACACCTGGGTTAGTACCAGCTTCCAAATCCCTATATCACATGAGCACACAAGAATTGGTGGAGCTCAAGCTTCAGTTACAAGAGTTAATAGACAAAGGGTACATTCGACCAAGTGTGTCCCCTTGGGGTGCACCGATACTCTTCGTCAAGAAGAAAGATGGAACGATGCGGATGTGCATTGATTACCGCCAACTCAACAAGATGACCATTGAGAACCACTACCCACTCCCTAGGATTGACGACTTGTTTGACCAAGTTGGAGGGGCAAAGATCTTCTCGAAGATTGAATTACGATCTAAATACCATCAGGTGAGGATCCAGGATGAGGATATCAATAAAACCACTTTTCGAACCCGTTACGGCCACTACGAGTTCGTAGTGATGCCCTTTGGGTTGACAAATGCACCGACGAACTTTATGTGTATGATGAACAACATCTTTAGTAAATACCTTGATAAGTTCGTGCTAGTCTTTATTGATGACATTTTGATCTACTCCAAGAATGAAGTAGAACACGAGGAGCACCTCCGAATTGTTTTACGGATACTAAGAGAACACTAGCTTTACGCCAAGTTTAGTAAGTGCGATTTCTACAAACCCCAGATTCAATACTTTGGACATATCATTTCCGAGAAGGGAATAGTTGTCGACACCAAAAAGGTCAAATATATCATGGAATGGCCCACACCTACTTGCATATTCGATATAAGATCGTTCTTAGGATTAGCCGGATACTACCGAAAGTTCATTGAGAACTTTTTACGGATTGCATGTCCCATGACCTCTTTGCAAAAAAAGGAAAATGACTTTATCTGTGTTGGGCCCAGGTTGAGATGAAGTTTTGAGAAGCACCTTTTTGAGGCAAGCAGGGAAAGCTAAGTTGAGCGTAGCTCAGAAACACAATTTTGGCTAAGTATTGAGGATGCTACGAAGTTGTGCACAGCATCCAACTTTTGACCAGACTGCGGAGTTGTGCGCAGCATCGAAGTTTTGGTCGTGATGCGAAGGCCAGTACTGCGCTGAAGCAGTGCTGCGGAGTTAAGAGGCCATGTGGAGCCAGCAAAGCGGTGTGCTGGACAAGTATCAAGTGTAGCTACCGGCTCGACCGGTAGTAGCCATTTTTGGAAAGATATTCCAGGATTGCCGAGTAGTGGACGTAGGAAAAACAGGAAGGCGGCCACGCGTGTGTTGTTAAGGAATGCGACATTTGGCATGATTAGAAGGTAAAACCGTTAGAGAGAAACAGTTCAGCAGAAGCAGCCTGCAGGCACACGTTCGACAGGAAGGCCAATAGTGACAGAATAAAGACATGGAGATCCGCCATGATCAAGCAGACACTACCAGGAGCCAGCAAGCCGGTTTGGAAAATCGACACAGTTTTGGAAACCCTTAGGGTTTTGGGTTTTAGGTCTTCGGCATTGTACAAACATGACCTTCGGGCATGATCTATTTTAGAAGACATTTTGTATGGGATGGGGATTCTCTTTCGAGTTGTTGTTCTTTTGTTGGTGCTGAGAATTTAAGAAGATAACCTTTTTGTATTGTAAAATCTCTCCGAGCTAAGAATATTGTAAAGGCTCTATAGCTGTGTGCGCAGAGGCCTAGCCGAGAGAAAGGAGAGTCTGCAGCTAAGTGTGCAGACTAAGAACAGTTGCCCGACCCCTTTTTAAGAAAATATATTACCAACCGTTCTTGTTGACATAGCTTTCCATCCGGGGAAGTGAACCACATTAAATCTTGTGTTATGTGATGATGTTTATGAATGAATGATTGTCTGTATTTTCTGTAAAATGAATGCTTGAATGTTTCCTTGCATGCTATAATATGAGAACTTTGATATGCATTTACCAATAGGAGAAGTTTGGGAGTGATATGCTAGGTTCCACGAAAGCAGATGAATGGCAAACATTTCAATTCTACGTTAAGGTCATGAATCAATCATTTAAGTTTAAATACTTTCTTAAAGCATAGTGAAGGAACGCAGCACAGTTAATCATGTTTATCATTTCGGTTCACATTGTAATAATCCAAGTTCTAGAATGAATGCTAGAAAGATAACCAGTAAGTTCCTGAATGAATGGATGAGTGATAGTCATTTCAGTGCCTAAACGTTTCTGAGATCTTCCAAATAGAGGATAAGTGCGGGTGACTCGCAGTTCCAAAAGAAGATTCGCAGCAGTAAGAAACCCTTAGTGTGGCCCGCAGTGTTTCCTCCACCACGCAGTATTGCTCACAGCATAGATCCTGCTGCGAACCGCATCACTTTGCCCCGTAGCACCATCCTTCTGTCATGCGCTACGCAGCTTGTTCAGATAAACAACTCATCATTTACTTTGGAAACTTGATTCCGCAGTACCCCATAAGATACACCTCGGGTGAGACCTCAACCTGCTCGCAGGTTGTTGCCGAAAGGGCCGGTGCGAAGGGGTTTTGTTGGTGAAAGGGAGAATTGCAAAGAACCTGGGTCTAATTGAAAACCTCTGCGTCAGTTTAAGCCAACAAATGGTTTTGTTGCCATGCTAGAATCCATGATGAGTTGAAATGGTTCCATTGCCACGCTAGAATCCATGATGAGTTGAAATGGTTCCGTTGAGTTGCAATCACGATGTGTGAAGAAGAATATCAGTTCCCTGAAGGATCTGAATATTGGCATCCTGAAAAGACATAAATCCAAGCTTGGTGGGATAAGACCATAAGCAATTTTAACAGACAAGAAAATAGACATCCGCGTCTAAGCAACACACAGTGGTCGGATAGATATCTGTTGGATGACATTCACGAGATATTTTGGGCATCATTTCCAAATGAGCTGCATGTGTGGATCTCGCGGCTCGCAGAGAAGAAAAATTGTTTCCAAGGAGGAGTTCCTATGGAGTGGACTCCCGATCTCACAGCGCAGCTTAAAGTGTTGGACAACCCATTTTCACGTGCAGTTGATTATTGGGTCGATCATAGGCTAGAAGGCTTTGTAACAGAATTTGCTGTAGACACACTCAAATCCTACAGCCAAGCAGAAGCACATTTTTTCGTAAGATTCCAAGGTAAGTTTTTGAACAATCTCAGTCTATACATTAAGATGCTGTTAGCTGAGAAAGGTGTTCTATGAATGCAGTAATATGCTTGAAGTTTGTCATGATAAATAGTACATATATTGATTCTGACGAAGAGACACATAATCTCAGAAGTGGTAAGAGATATAAAATTAATAAGAATCCAAAAGGCCCTAAAATTCATATAGATACTGAGATCCCCTGCGATCTTGATAGCGAAGTTGCACAACCATTTACCCCTAAGAATTCGTCGGCTGCACAAACCGTGCCACCCTTATCGCAGAACCCACCCGCTACGCAGCCCACCCCACAGAAGACTCAGCCTAGTCCATCTCTCCCAATAGTCCCATTTGTATTTACTGCGCAGATCCCTTTACAGCAGCCATGCACTAATCCTGGCGCCCCACCACCTAGTAGCACAATGGAAAACACTGATATGAAACTACCAATATTCAGAGGAACTGGCCTAGAAGACCCTGATCAGCATTGGTTCCTTTGTGAAGCCATATGGAGTGTAAGACAAATTCAGGACGATGCCCTGAAGCAAGCACAGCTCGTCACCACTTTCAGGGATAGAGCGCTACATTGGTTTATGAAATACTCTATTGTACAGCCGAGAACCCTCGCATAAATTAAAGTCACGCTGGTGGCGGAGTTCAAGGAACCTAAGTCTGAGTCTTAGTGTATAACTGAGTTGAAGGAAATAAAGCAGAGACAAACTGAAATGGTCTGGGAATTTGATCAGAAATTTAATACCTTACTAGACCAAGTATGTTTTGTTATACCACTAGAACAGCATAAAGAATGGTTCATTGCTGCGATGTTACCTCATATCAGATTACCATTGATGTAGCAGAAGGTTCTATCCCAGGCAAAGGCCTTGGAAATTGCAATCATTAGAGAAATTTTGAGGTCAAAAAATGGCCTCAAAACAAAGAAAATGTACTATAAAAAACAACCAATCACATTCTAGTAGATGACATCATCCCCCTTGGTGAGGTGGCATTGCATGAGTTAAGAATGCTTATTTGTCAAATTTTCTATGGTGGATGAAAACACATAGTTAATCAAGGTAGTGGTGTAAGTACTTTTAAGTCATAAAGTAAAGTACTCATAATCATAGTCTTTTCATAAAATAATATTATTGTCATTTTCAAGTAAAGTACTCATAATGAATTTCTTTTCACACTTTCTCATAAAATAATATTATTGTCATTTTCAAGTGAAGTACTCTTAATTCATAAATAAAATCCTTTCACATTTTTTTATAAAATAATATATTATCATTTTTATGTTTTTAATTTTAAATTATATATTCAATCCATTCTATTTAATAACATAATGTCAAACTAATAAAGAATAATAATAGATTTAATAAATAATAATAATAATAATAATAATAATGCAATGTAGATTATAAGAATATTATTAACATTTTACATGTAAATAAATTCTCAATTAAATTACATTATATTAAATTCATGAGAAAAGTACTAAATATAAAAAGTCAACATAAAATTAAAAAAATAGCTCTTAAAAATATTTTTTATTATTTGATTTCATTTGCAAGTTCAAGTCAAATAAATGCTAAAGGACAATAAATTTTTGGGAATTTACAATGAATCTTAGTCACATCAATGTAGACTTATTTTATTAATTTTATTTCTAGTGAATTTTGAAAAGCAAATCAACCATGGTTATTTATATTGTGCATAGAAAATAGTGTGGGAGGTGACTTGTCATATAAACCTACCCCATAAAACCCCCAATTCATAATATTTTAATATATCTCATATTTTTGTAGTACATCTCTTAGGAGGCCATTTTTTGACCTCAAAATCTCTCTAATGGAAGCTGGAAGCTTCGCCAATTGGGGATACTAGTTCTAGGATGTCTCAAATCCAAAACTAGCTAACCACCCTCACACTTGAACTGCAAAGTATGAAAAATGGTAAAAGAATAAGATATGAACCTAGACAAGAGGTGTGGTGTACAAGTTGTAAAGGAGAAGGTCATGACTGCGAGCATTGCTCTCTATTCCGCGACTATATTAATAGTGGTGCGCCTAACCCATTAAATCAGAATCAGGCCCCATGGTGTGTAATTTGCAGAACCACAGGACATAGACCTGAAGACTGTTACCTAATCCAAAAATATGTGAAAACTCCTAAGAATTTATACTGCAATTTCTGTAAATCAGCTGGCCATGATGAATCCAACTGCCGTGCATATGAATTAATGAATGAAAGAAAAAGGGATATGGACTCAATGCGAGGTGCTGGCTTGTAACGCATATAAGAAGATACCCAACCAAAACAAGAAAATGCACAATATGACCAAGGAGGATACAGAGGTCGTGGTGGTGGATACCGCGACAGAGGAAGAAATGTTGGTCCAACACAAGGAAGAGGCCGCGGCCAAGTCATTTGTTATAACTATGGCCAACTCGGGCACATGTCTAGAGATTATGTTAACCCATGCACTACGTGCAACTATTGTAAATCATTTGAGCATGTCATTGAAGATTGCCCAGTATAAGAGGTGGAAATGCAGAAGAGAAGACAAACAGAGGCTCCGAATCCAAACGTCCAGTGGATTGCAGTAGAGAATAGACCAGTGGATCCGAGCATTAACGTGGTCATGCGCAGTGGCACTGAGACAGACCGCAACAGAGGAGCAGAAGCTTCAACATCAGGGGAAGCACATATGAAGAAGGATCCCCTTGAAACAGTATGGATAAGGAAAGCTCTAGGAAAAGCACCCCCTCTTAACCTACAGAAGAACAAGGAGATCTTTATTGATGCACATGATACCTTTAGAGAACCAGCAGATAAGTCATCAAGGATCCCGCTACGCAGTGAAACACCGCATGTTGAAGACATGTCAGCTCCATATGACAAAACAAGTACTGCAATAGATGTCCGTACTTCTGTTGCGCAGTTTTTGCGAAGCTGCATGAAGTTACTAAAAAGCGAAAAAGCCATTGTAGAGCTCCAGAAGCTTATCAGCCAGTATGAACCTCAGATTGCAACAAAGACTCTAGATAGCACTGTACATCATATAAGGAATCACAAAAGAATAGGTCGAGAGATGAGGCTTACTGCGCAGATAGGAGATTTTGAAATGGATGAAGTCATCCTTGATCTGGGATCAGAAGTGAATGTCTTGACTAAGCAGACATGGCAGCAGATGGGTCAACCAAAGTTGCTCTGGTCACCTATCCAGTTATGAATGGCTAATCAGGAGAAGGTCATACCTTTTGGCCGCCTAGCTAATGTAGTAGTTGACATTGACGGAGTACAGAGTCATGCAGACTTTGAGGTTATTGAAATTGTGGATGATAGTCAACCTTTTCCAGCAATATTGGGAATTGATTAGGCTATGGATAACTTGGCTATCATAAACTTGAAGACAAAGAAGATGATCTTTGAAGGTAAGCATCTTAGGGTCATCGCACCATTGGATCCTAAAGATGGTGATAGATACAGTGAGTCGATTCAGGAGGAATCCCAAGCTCAAGATTTAGACCGACTATACCAACTGACTGCGAACAAGGAAGACTACATTAATCCTATTGTGGATGGTACGCTTAGCTGGCAATGTGACACTTCTTGTATCTCTGACTTAGATACAGGACTGGAGAATTGGCAAAGCCACATGCATGAAGTATCAGCAAGAAGATGTACGCAGGTTACAAAATCACTGCACTGGATCGAAAAAGAGGTGAGTCCTATTCCCACATATGATGCTTTTGTTAATGTTTACAGTTTCATAAGAGAATATACTGCAGTTATACTAGATGAGCATAGACTTCCAACTTTAGATATACCATTATGCGATACACCTGCCAGATGGTGGAATGCACATAAGAAAACATTGACCACTTGGGATCAATGCAGAACTAAGATGCAGATCCGATTTGCCGAAAAGGTTACTTTACCCTTTCAAAAGTATAATGGACAAACAGACCCTAGTCAACATATTGAAATCTATTCAAAGGCATGGGTGGAAAGACCACTTACAGAATGGGTACATTTATTTGTACATACATTGGATGCGGGTATCCCAGAGAAATGGTACCTAGACCTGGAGTTGTGCAGTGAACTCACTGATTGGGAGCTGCTCGCTGTGAACTTCTGGAAGGACTTCAGTTTTGAAGATGAGAATCCACTAATCCATGAAGCATTACAGCTAATCAAGAAGCCCATATTCCAGGATGACTATCATAATCAAAACATAACATTGCAATAGTTTTTTGGGACAGAGTGCGTTCCTGCGCACCTACATTCAGAATGGAAGGAACATGAAGAGCACCTGATCGAGTGTTACAACTTACCTAAAGATACCAATGACACAAATGAAGACAATGAGGAGGACCCACGCAACATAGATATACCAGAGTCAAAAGGTGCGCATGAGTTATAAGGACCTCCTTTGGAAATCCCAGATATGACTGGACTAGTAAAAACACAAAAAGTGAACATTGGCACAGACAAAGAGCCGAAGTTCGCATCAATAGGAGATTATTGGGACGATCAGACTATTGCAGAGATTGCAGATACCTTACATGAGTATCAGGAACTATTTCCAACAAAATTTACAGAGATGAAAGGAATTTTGGGAGACCTAGGGGTCATGAAAATACCTTTAAAACCAGGTGCTAAGCCTGTCAAGCAGAGGCCATACAGATTGAATCCGCGCTATAAGGAAAAAGTCTACGCAGAGCTAGATAAGATGCTAGAAGCAGTAATCATTGAACCAATCGAAGAATTCGAATGGATTAGCCCCATGGTTGTCCAAGACAAGAAAGCAAAAGGAGAGATCGGGATTTGTGTGGATCTTAGAAAGCTGAACGATGCTTCCATGCACGACCCATTTCCCACTCCATTCACAGACGAAGTGCTTGATAACGTTGGAGGAAATGAGGCATATTCTTTCACTGATGGTTTCTATGGTTATCATCAGATCGAGATTGATCCTACAGATAGGCATAAGATGACATTTGCTACAGAATGGGGGTCATTCCAGTACACCGTCATGCCTTTTGGGCTGAAGAACGTACCTGCCATATTCTCTAGAGTCATCGTCGCAGCATTTAAAGATTTTATGCACAAGTTTTTAGAAGCATATTTTGATGGTTGGACTGTATTTGGTCTATTGAAAAATCATTGCGCGAATCTCCGCATGATGCTTGAGAAGTGTCAATAGCATCAAATATCCTTGAATTTGAAAAAGTGTATTTTCTGTGTGCCTTATGGAATTTTACTTGGCCACATTGTCTGTAAGCAAGGACTGATGGTAGACCCTACAAAGATTGCAATTATTGCAAACTTACCAACACCAAATTCAGTCAAAATGTTGTGATCTACATTAGGCCATACTGGATATTACAGGAAATTTATAAAGGGTTATGCACAGATAACTGCAGCAATGGAAAAGTTGTTGAAGAAAGAAGCACCATTCATTTGGAACGCAGAATGCGAACAGGGTTTTGACACATTAAAAGAAAATATGGTCACTGCGCCGATTCTAGTCTTTCCAGACTGGACGAAGCCATTCCATGTCCATGTTGATGCATCATGTATTTCCCTGGGGATCGTGTTAGCTCAGCCAGGAGAGGGAGGTATTGACCACCCTATTGCATTTTCTAGCAGAAAGCTTTCAACAGCAGAGAAAAACTATACTACTACTGAGAGGGAAGGTCTTGTGATGGTGTATGCCCTACAAAAATTTAGACACTACTTGCTGGGATCGCACTTCCTTATGTTTACTGACCATTTTGCGTTGAAATATTTGGTCAACAAGCCAGTCTTAGGGGGACGCATATGCCAATGGCTATTGCTCTTCCAGGAATATGACTTTGAAATTATTGTCAAGCCAGGTAGACTAAACTTGGGACCTGATCATCTTTCAAGGATCGAGTCAGGAGAGGAGCCGACAAATATTGAAGACAGTCTGCCTGATGCGTAGTTATTTAGTATACAGGTTGCCGATGATTATTACAAGGATATCATTGACTTCCTAACCACAGGGTTGGCACACCAGGAATTCTCGGTCCAGCAGAAAAAATAGTTAGTGGTCTGCGCTGCAGACTTCACTATAATTGCAGGTCAGTTATACAAACTTGGGCCAAATGAAGTCCTATTCAGGTGCGTACTCGATCATGAGAAGCCATTTATTCTAGCCGACGCACACTCAGGAATCGCGGGAGGTCACTATGCAGGAAGGGCTACTGCGCAAAAGATATTGCGCGCAGGGCTATGGTGGCCTACGCTCCATAAAGATGCCAAAGAACATTGCAGGAACTGTGATGTCTGTCAGAGGACAGGAAAACCATCACATCGAGATGACATGCCATTGAATCCACAGTTGAGGCTGCAACTGTTTGAAAAATGGGCAATAGACTTTGTGGGTCCTATAAACCCACCAGGAAGGTATATTATTACTGCTATAGATTACCTCACTAGATGGGCAGAAGCAAAACCAGTTAAGAACTGCAACGCCAATACTGCTGCGCAGTTTATTTTTGAAGAAATACTCACCAGATTTGGCTGTCCGAAGATTTTGATGAGTGACCAAGGTACTCACTTTCTGAACAAGACGATTAAGGCGCTTACAGAGGAATTCCACATTCGTCATCGACACAGTACTCCATATCATCCACAAGCGAATGGTACTGTAGAGGCTTTCAATAAAATATTGGAGAAGGCACTCACTAAGGTGTGCAATGTAAATAGAGATGATTGGGACCTACGCGTCTCATCTGTGCTATGGGAATACAGGACCACATGCAAGAAATTGACAGGACAGACACCCTTTCAGTTGGTTTATGGGAAGCAAGCTATAATGACTATGGAATATATTGTCCCTAGTTTGAGAATCGCTACGTTTACAGGGATGGCAGACTACGAAGCTCTAGAAGAAATATTACTACACTTACTCGGCTTGGAGGAAGATCGCCTCATCGCAGGCTTCCACCAACAAGCTCAGAAGGACCGCGAGAAAGCATGGCATGATCGCCATATAAAGAACAAATGCTTTTCAGGTAGGTGATCTAGTCCTCCTATATGATAGCAAATTCATGAAATTCCTTGGTAAATTTAAGATGCATTGGCTTGGCCCATATACTGTGATACATGTTACTAACACTGGTGCAGTCTAGTTAGCCAATTTAGCTAGTGATACCTTGCCAACTTTGATAAATGGAAGCAAGCTAAAGCTATACCATGATAGAACTGCTTCACAGAACCCTGAATAACGAGCCAAGGAAGGAAGTTCTAAGTGTCAAGTACAGTTGAAAGTGGACACTAGAAATGTAAAGGAGTCTGTACATGTATGATCAAAGGAAGAAGGTATGATAAGAAGAATGATCTATGCACTGCGCAGCATTGTTGAAGCTGCGCAAAAAAAAAAAAAAAAGGAAGAAAAATATATATAGTGGAATCCGCGCAGTTGGAAATTTTTGGCACTACGAAGTAGCCATGCAAGGTTGCAGATGACTTGCCGCGTAGTTCGATGCAGCACCCAGAGAAAAATAGTCATTGCATGGCTTTTCAGAAAAATAGCCGTTAGATGACCATTGCAGCAACTACTTCAGCATTTAAAGCAAAGATAGTCGTTCTGATCACGCTAACGATAGAAAAGACCGAAGGATCCGCTCAAATTCTCCAATGGACACCACATTAAATGCTTTTCTAGTCGTTGAAGGGTGCGGGAGAGGGTCTGCTGTGCCTATAAATAACACCGTTGGGAGACTCGCGAGCGTTACCAAGCACTTAGAATTTTCTTGTGATTAACCTCTCTGAGCTAGTAGCCATCTGTATTCTATCTACCTTAGCCGCTACCTCATTTATGAATGTCTGAACCTTCCTTTAGAGAAGAAGAACTCACCATTGAAGAAGCACTGAGGATCTTTCAGCACGAAGGGATTCAGCAGTTAATGAAAACTCCAGTTAAGAAGGTCGTCGTAGAACAAGGTGAAGGATCCCGCAGATCACCAAGAATTAATCCAAAGATGCAGGAAAAAGCAAAAGATAATGGAAAAGTTGTAACTGCACCTCGATCCAACATCATAAAGTTGGGCTCCTCGGCACAGAAATCACCATTCTTTCAGACAGGACCATTGAAGATGACACCCGAATATATCTCCCCATGGGCATTGAATGCCCTTATGTTTAAATTGTCCAAGAATGCGAGATACGACATCCCGCTGTCACATATCTCAAAGCATGTAAACGTTGCTAAGAATATGCTGGGAAAGATAGTAGATTGTAAATGGGAGGATTATGACCTCTTGGGAATGAACAAAGACGACCCAAATGTTCCCAAGTACCCAGATTTTCAACCAGACCAGTATATGTGCTGGAAAAAGGACACCAAGGGAACTCTGAACTTGGTAGATGATAGTTGGCTAGCACCTGTCATTCAGTCGGGGCTACTGAACTTGCTGAGATTGCCACATTTTGATCGTTCTCTAGAATTGAATATAGTGGTTCGCACACTCATGGCACGAATCCACAAAGGTTATCTTTGGCTGGATAGGAACATTGACAATAATATTGATTTGATCCACCGCATCACCTAGCTAAGCAAGCGTGGTAAGGATCCTAAACAATTCTTCCAAGGGAAGAGCAAAGAAAAAGAGGCTATTGAGAAGATGAAGAAAACCCAATCGATGGTGAAGGCAAAAAGAGGATTCCCAACAGAAGATATAGAGGACAGAGCAACAAGATTTGTAATGCAGTTGCTCGTAGGCAAGATGCTCAAAACAGCTAGGCCTTCAGAGGTGCCTGTGGGTGCAATACTCCTTGGTGTCGCAGAGGCCAAAGGCAACAGCTTCAATTGGTGTCAGTTTTTGTTGAATGAGTTCCTTGAAGAAATAAACAAAACATAGGTGAATGGCGGCCAGTTCCATTTCACCTGGCTCATCATCCTGATTGCTTTGTGTGGATGGAAGGAGCCGCAAGATTATGCGGGCATCATTATGGACACCAAGGATCCTAGAGGTTTTAAGTTCGTCAACCTCTGGGCAAGCACAAATGCAGAGCGCCAACATGCGACAGCAGAAGTCTTTTACTAGTACTATATTCAGTTGCGCGATGCAATCACGAGGACACCCCGCATTATAAAGCAGGTCACGGTGAAGTATATCTTCATCATCGACTTTGAGGCAGATATGAAATGTATCTTCATTTCACCGAAAGCAAAAACGAGGAAACCGGAGTGGTTCCCAGGAAAGTACATCATGTAGGAGCAGGATATTGAGGACCTCATGAAATATTGGCTAGCAGAGTTCCACGTAGAGGTCATGGACGTGGAGATAGATTCTGCAGAAGATGAGCCAATCCCGCTCTCATGCCCAATCATTGAAGAAATAGTGAAGAGAAAAGAAGCTGAGACTTCGGAGAAGCCAAAGTCGAGGAAAAAGGTGAAGGCTATAAAGATTCAATCGGAGGCAGTCCTCAATGATGATGACTACGAGATGATAGCCGAAACAGTCTCAGATCAGATGAAGGAGCTTATGGTGGCTAAAGAAAAGAACGACATGGTCATCCACGATGACCTGCACCAGATGCGGCTCGCAATGCAAGGCCTAATGAAGAAAATGGATGATGTCCAGAAAAGCCTTGTTTTACTACAAGAAGCAGGGTCTGAAAGGAGGTCAGTAGGAATCTCACAGCAAGGAAGCCAACGGCGAGCAATAACGCTACCGTCGAAGACTAGAATTGTCCATATGGACCCATTGGCTGTTGCGCTGCCAATGATAGAACAAGTTGTCTTGGACACAAAGGGAGTCGAGAGGGTAGAGCTCAACTTAGCCAAAATCCCTTTACCAAGATTGCACTTCATCCACACGCAGATCATGGAGGAGATGCATGAATGGATGGCTGAATCGATGAATCTACAAGCAGAGCTCACCACAGCGAATAGGCAAATTCAGCTGTAGGCAGAAGTACATCTACGCAACGAACATGACCACCGACAAAATTTGGAGACCACCATATCCAATGTGGCGAAGGATATCAAAGGCATAGAAATCTAGGATGATCCTGCAGACACAGTTCTAAGGATCGGAGATAAGGTGAAATCCTTGCAGACGGAGATGCAAGATAAAGAGATATATTATTAGGCCAATATTTCCACATTGAAGGACAAGCTGAATAAGCAGGCGCCATTAACTGAGCAGCAAGTCAGAGAACAAGCAGTGAGCACCGCATCAGAAAGCATTACAAGTGAGATGGCTAAGTGCCAATATCTCATGGATAAGGTCTCACGGGTAATCGTGACCCTTGAAGAGGATCAAGGGTTGCTGCAGGTCAAGACCATGGTACAAGAAAAACAGACTGCGCTGGACGAGTTGAATGCAGAGGTTAAAGCTCTGCCCCTCAGAGAAAGGCTGCCGAGATACAAGGAGATATCCAGCTTAAAGAAAGAAGTATAGGAATTACGACAAAAAGAGACTGAGATGGATAATTAGTCGCAGCAGCTCCTAGAGAATGCCATGGCGGTATCGCGGTAGATTGAAGATAAGTTAGTAGAACTGCGCGATAACCAAGAGCAGGTACAAGATCAAATTGGACAAGAAATAACTCCAACACTGCTTGAGACAATTAAACAGGTTGAGGAGGATACAAGAGAAGCAGTGATCCAATTGTGTGGTACATAAGACGAATTCGCAGCCAAGTTCATTCCACCGGTCGCGGCGCAGAGTGAGACAGCTGAAAAAATTAGTGGCTCAGGGACGAGCCACATGTAAGTGTTAGGGGCATCTTGGGCCCAGGTTGAGATGAAGTTTTGGGAAGCACATTTTTTAGGCAAGCAGGGAAATCTGAGTTGAGCATAGCTCAGAAACACAATTTTGGCTAAGTATTGAGGATGCTGCGAAGTTGGGCGCAGCATCCAACTTTTGACCAGACTGCGAAGTTGCACGTAGCATCGAAATTTTGGCCATGATGCAAAGGCCAGTACTGTGCTGAAGCAGTGCTGTGGAGTTAGGAGGCCACGTGGAGCCAGCAAAGCGGTGTGCTAGACAAGTATCAAGTGTAGCTACCAGCTCGACCGGTAGCAATCATTTTTGGAATGATATTTTAGGATTGTCGAGCGGCGGAAGTAGGCAAAATAGGAAGGAGGCCACGCCTGGGTTGTTAAGGAAAGCGATGTTTGGCATGCTTAGAAGGTAAAACCATTAGAGAGAAACGGTTCAGCAGAAGCAGCTTGCAAGCACGCGTGCGACAGGAATGCCCATAGCGACAGAATGAGGATGTGGAGATCCACCATGATCAAGCAGACGCTACCAGGAGCCAGCAAGCCCATTTGGAAAATCGGCGCAGTTTTGGAAACCCTTATGGTTTTGGGTTTTAGGTATTCGGCATTGTACAGACATGACCTTCAAGCATGATCTATTTAAGAAGACATTTTGTATGGGATGGGGGTTCTCTTTCGGGTTGTTGTTCTTTTGTTGTTGCTGAGAATTTAAGAAGATAACCTTTTTGTATTGTAAAATCTCTCTGAGCTGAGAATATTGTAAAGGCTCTGCAGCTGTGTGTGCAGAGGCCTAGCCGAGAGAAAGGAGAGTCTGCAGCTGAGTGCACAAACTAAGAACAATTGCCCCACCCCTTTTTAAGGAAATATATTACCAACCGCTCTTGTGGACGTAGCTTTCCATCCAGGGAAGTGAACCACGTTAAATCCTGTGTTATGTGATGATGTTTATGAATGAATGATTGTCTGTATTTTCTGTAGAATGAATGCTTGAATGTTTCCTTGCATGTTGTAATATGAGAACTTTGATATGCATTTACTAATAGGAGAAGTTTGGGAATGATATGCTAGGTTCCACGGAAGCAGATGAATGGAAAACATTTCAATTCTAGGTTAAGGTTGTGAATCAATCATTTAAGTTTAAATACTTTCTTAAAGCATAGTGAAGGAACGCAGCACAGTTAATCATGTTTATCATTTCGGTTCACATTGTAATAATCCAAGTTCTAGAACGAACGCTAGAAAGATAACTAGTAAGTGCCTGAATGAATGGATGAGTGACATTCATTTCAGTGCCTTAACGTTTCCGAGATCTTCCAAGTAGAGGATAAGTGCAGGTGACTCACAGTTCCAGAAGAAGATTCGCAGCAGTAAGAAACCCTTAGTGCGGCCTGCAGTGTTTCCTCCATCACGTAGTACTTCTCACAGCATAGATCTTGCTGCGTACCGCATCACTTTGCCCCACAACGCCATCCTTCTATCCTGCGCTGCACAGCTTGTTCAGATAAACAACTCATCATTTACTATGGAAACCTGATTCTGTAGTACCCCATAAGATACACCTCGGGTGAGACCTCAACCTGCTCGCAGGTTGTTGCCAAATGGGCCAGTCCAAAGGGGTTTTGTTGATCAAAGGGAGAACCGCAAAGAACCTAGGTCTAATTGAAAACCTCTGGGTCAGTTTAAGCCAACAATCTGGATGGATAAGTGTGAAGAAAGCTTTCAAAAGCTGAAGCAACTACTGATTAGTGCACCGATTCTACGTATTGCGGATCCCAATGGGGACTTCGTCGTTTGCATGGATGCAAGCAAGGAAGGACTTGAGGGAGTCCTTATACAAGACAAATTTTCCATATGCTACGAATCGAGGAAACTAAAAGAACATGAGCAGAACTACCCTACTCATGACCTCGAACTAGCTGCCATCATCCATGCTCTGAAGATGTGGTGACATTATCTCATGGGAAAGAAATTCCTACTGATGATTGATAACATGAGCTTGGAATACCTTTTCGACCAACCCAACCTAAGTTCCAGGCAGGCCAGGTGGTTAGCCTTCCTTAGTGAATACCATTTAGAACTAAAACATATAAAAGGAAAAGAAAACAAGATTGTGGATGCCTTAAGCCATCGAGCACATATGCTTTACGAGGTCATGGTGAGCCACACCGACTCAAACTTACACCATAGGATTCTAACGACATGTAAGACTGACCATTATTACATGGAAATCCTCGCAAACATCCAGGAAGACATACTTTTCCAATAGCAAAAAGAATATAAGATAGACGAATCGGGACTATTGTGGTCTAAAGACCAACTTTACGTCCCAGAGAGTGGAGACATTAGATCCAACATTCTCATCGAATTTCACCAGACACCCTATTTAGGGCACCCCAGATATCAAAAGATGATATCGGCTGTAAAGAAACATTACTTTTGGCCTAAGTTGAAAGCTAACATCTCAATGTTCATCGCGAAATGTCAGCAGTGCCAATTGGTCAAAGCCGAACACCAACAACCCTCTGGATTACATCAACCTTTACCCATTCCAGAATGGAAATGGGAGGTAATAAGTATGGACTTCATTACAGGCTTGCCCAAGAGTAAGAAACTGAACGACTCCATCTTTGTAGTGTTAGACAAGCTGTCTAAAGCAACCCACTTTATACCAATGAAATCTACCTACAAAGCAGTTCACATCGCAGAAATATTCTTAAAAGAGATCTTTCGATTGCACAGGATACCCAAAGCAATCATTTACGATCGAGACATGAAGTTCACTAGTAACTTCTAGAGAGCATTGTTCTACGGTTGGGCAACCCAGTTACAATTCAGTACCGCGTACCATCCCCATACCGACGGACAAACAGAACAAGTAAACCAAATCCTCAAGGAAATGTTGAGGATGTATGTCATGAAAAACCCGACCAAGTGGGAAGATTATTTGCACCTCGTAGAGTTGGCATACAACAATGGTTATCAAACATCAGCCAAAATGAGTCCCTTCGAGGTACTCTACAGCAAGAAATGTAGGACACCTGTGACTTGGGCTTGTCCACTGGACAGACTTATGTTAGGACCCGACCTACTAAAGCACTTGGAACAGCTATTCTCCAAGGTGCAACTGAACTTAAAAGAAGCACAAGACCGCCAAAAGAGTTATGCGGACAAGAAAAGAAAGGACAAAGACTACCAAGTCGGTGAACATGTATTTCTAAAAATAAAGGCAAAACGAAGCTCGTTGAGCTTGGGACATTGCGAGAAACTAGCCCCAAGGTTTTGTGGACCTTTCGAAATACTGGCCAAGAAAGGCCCAATGGCTTATGAGTTGGCCTTACCAGCTCATATAAAAGTCAATAATGTTTTTCATGCTTCACTATTAAAGAAATATGTATACGATACTAAACATGTTATTGATTGGTCCTTATTACAGGTGGAGCCCAAAGGGGAGTTCACGCCAGAACCACTCCACATTTTGGACAAGAGAGAGGTCTAGCTTAGGAGGAGGACCATTTCTTAGCTGAAAGTGCAATGGAGGCACTTTGGACCAGATGAGGCTACTTGGGAGAATGAGGCCACCATGAAAGAGGCATACCCCGCCTTGTTTCATGACTTCATTCCTAGTCCCTAGAAACACCGAGACGGTGTTGTTCTAAGCGGGGAGGGATGTAATATCCTGAATTTTGGACTAACTATTTTGTTGTTATATTGGGCCACGGCCCCAACACCTATGCTTTATTTTGACTATTGGGCATGAGCCCTAGCACCTATGATTTATTCTTTTATATATATATCAACATATCGGGCATGGTCCCTGATTGACTTCTTTATTTGAGTATATATTGGGCAAGAAGGCCCCAATGTTTTTAATGATGTTCTTCAGCTTTGATAAAGGTACAAACCCTAATATACTGATATGATCTTTTCTTACTTACTGTGCAGAGATATGATTTTACATGATTTGACTTATGGGTGTGTTGAGCGTGGACTCAGAAACACACATGTAACCTACGTACTAGGTATAAGCCCCGATGTACCTAGAAGAATGTTTATGTACTGGGAGTAAGCCCTGAGGTACATTGAGTGTTGGGCCTAATCCCTAGAGCACTCCAAGCTTGATAAATGAATACTGGATCCGAGGAAACTTAAATATTCTAGATGTGCTTCACAACCACATTCTAGCACTAGTGTTGAGCAGAGACTATAGAATTGCACTAGCGTAGCGCCCATGTGAGGGTGTTGAGTTAAAAGGCTCTGAAGAGCACTCGAGGTTACTAGATCTCAAAGTGTTGAGTCAGAAGGACTCTGAATAGCACTTTTACTTTCATCACACTTATCTTATTTGATTAAATGATTCATCTTTTATCTATCATCAAATACTATGGGAACTACCATGTTAAACGAGGGAATCCTACATGCAAGAGAGACACTAGAGGTACCTAACCAAGTTGATCGAGGGCATCCAAATAATTGGACCTTGTCCTTAAAAGTTAAAAGAAATGTCATGTGATAACACAAAACTAAATAAAAAATAATTACCAGTGGTCTTTTATGACTAACATGTATAAAGGACTCAAGGCTAATATTATTATTAAGAGCTTTAATAATAATAGTGCCATTATTTAATCATGGAATATAATTAGTGTATATGATTTATGCATTATTTTATATTATAAATGGTGTATTAATAGTTAAGTGAAATATAATTATTGTTAGTATAATTATTGTTAGTATAATTGTTGTTATTATAATTATTGTTAAGAGCATAAATCAAAATCACTTATGGTTAAATAGTTGGAAAAGTCCTAATTCAAGAGGACTAGATATTTAATTAAATAATATCTTTTAATTATTATTTATTTAATTTAAAGAAACTAATTATTTCACTAGTCCTAATTAAAAGACTTCCCTTCTTAAATAGTGTTGATGTATATGTAACTTCAGAATGTATTTCATATATGTATATTGTACTCCTATAGAGATGGTATTATTCCTCTATACGGAAGTGCTTGTATTCCTATAGAGATGTTATTATTCCTCTATACATAAGTGTCGTCATTTATATTGTAAGTGTCGTAACTTATACTTGATGGGTTATTAGACCACCATGTTGGGGTCGGCCCTATATAAGTCATGTGGGTCGAAGGGTTATTAGACCACCCTATTGGGGGTCAGCCATGTGGGTCAAAGGGTTATTAGACCACCCTATTGGGTGTTGGCCCAGTTAGCATTATGTTATGTGGTTAAGTTAAGGTCGACCTAGTAAAGGTTATTAGGCAAGTCAAGTCAAGTATAAATAGAGTGTGGGAGGCACTCTATTTGATCATTCTATTCTCTCTCACACTCTCGGGAGAGTGGCGCACTTGTGGAGGAGGAGAAGCTGCTGCTAGGAGATGTCTATATCTTATGCTTGGGTTGTATCATTGCTCTATCTATCTCTAAGGAAGTTATTGGGATTTTTCACCTTTATGGTTTTCCCCAAGTAAACTCTATGTCTCTTGTGTGCTTGCATTATTGTGTTCATGTTTGATATGCTGTAGATATGTTGTACATGTTGTTCTCTCAGTTAAGATACTAGATTATATTGAAGTAAATTCTAAAAAACTAACATGGTCTCAGAGCTAGCCTGAAAGAAGGCATGGTATGGCATGTATGACACTTGTTGCACTTACGATGCTAGGGCTTGATATAGCAAAAACCAGTCATCGTAGTACTTTCGCTATAAGTAAATTTTGGTGAGGTTTCAGGGTCTAAAATTCATACAGGGAGAAACTAAGATCCCCATGTAACTTGTGTCCAAAGGACAACCTCTAATTCGTTGTACTTTGTGATTTATGATCTGTACAATATAGGGTTTTTGCCTCTTCCAGATCTCAGTCAAAAACAGGTGACCTTGGTAAAAAGGTCATAACTTGGGCTAGGAAGATCCAAATGAAATTTCGTAAAAAGTGATAGGTAGTGCACAGACTGAAATTTCTCAGGTAACTTTTTTAGAGACCAGAACTAAACCAGTGACATGCGGCATGCCATACAAGTTCGATCTCCTGTTTTATCCCATAAACAGGTCACATTGCGACACTTGACATAACTCTCTCTCAGAGAATCCATTTTAGGTCAGACCTATGGAGTTGGAAAGATGACAAGTAGGGATATACCAAGCAAATGTTTCAGACCCTGTGGATCAAAAATTTTGGAGTTACACCACAAACAATCAGGAACATATTTCTGTCAAAACAGAATTATTTTTTAGCACCTTCATTCATGGCTTCCGGAATTTAGGGTTTCAGAGAAAGTTGGAATTTTTTTAATCGAAGACTACGGCTGAATGCTACTCATCAAGATCAAAATTTAGAGACCACAATCAGAATTTTTGGTTGCGCAGAAGGCCAGGGTTGATCATACCCTAGTTCGGGACTTTGATCGAAAAAGTGGAAAATTAGGGCTTCTGCAAAAATGGGAATTTTTTGAAATCTGTGACCACGGCTCGAAGCTCCTTAGAAAAATAGAATCTTAGAGCTTTGGATTGAACCTTTTGATTGGGAAGAAGGGTGGGATTTATCAAACCCTAGTTCAAGGTCATGTCCACTGAATCCAGAAGTTTCAAAGGCAAATTTGAGGGGCGAAACTTTGCAGTTTTTCAAATTATGAGTATACCAGCTTGATCAGCTCATCAAGGCACATATTTCTATCCTTTCAAAAGTTTGAAATTCAAAGTTTGAATTTTTAGGGTTTCTCTAGCAAACCCTAATCCAGCTCCAGATCTAGTTCCTACAAATCAAGTGGATTGGGTTAATCCTAGAAGAGAATGGATTGGTCACTTGCATAAGTGAAGAAGTTCCTGTTTCAGAGGGAGATGAGGCTAAGGCCTTACATAAGAAGATTACAAGCAATATCGACAGGTATGACTCATCCAGGTATGTTTCAAGATTTGTTCATGATTAAGTTTATGTTATGTTTGTCTTCATGTTATTACGCTTAGTACAATCTTGATTCAATTTAGACTTGTCGTATCACCTTAATAAAATTATGAATGCTTGATAGAAGATATTCATTGATTAGGGTGTTGACACTTATGATTGTACTAATGCATTATGGTGTTGTATGAGGTTTATGTTGTCTGCTAACATGAAAGGTACACCAAGAAAGACAAATCATATTCTAGTTCAAGAACATATGATCATGAGGACATGAGGACAAAGATTCATCCATTGTCATGAATCACTTAGAAGATCTATTTTGCGAGGTATGTATAACTTGGTTCTATAAATGCTTAACCTATGAGATATGCAGGTTACTAGCACAAGTCATTGAAGAGAACAAAAATACATCATGTGGGTATGTTAGACATAACTAGCTAACATACTAATCCAGGTATTTTTTCCTATATCAAGTTAGAATCCTACCTTGTGATACGATCCCTTATATAAGTATACTAGGTATGATTGGTTATGTTTATTCATAATGTTAGAAATGTAAGTAATCAAGGGTTTATGCATTTTATGTCTCTTATCTTGATTGATGATTTAACTAACCGGAAGAGTCCTATGATCAAATAAGAATATGCATGAGTAAAAGAAGACTTCCCTAAAACCTTGAATACTAATGTTTATTATCTGTGTTTGAAATGATCATGACTATACATGTTTAAGATTATTGTGCTTTGATAGTATTAAGATTATACTAATGAATGTGTGATTATGTATGAGACCTCGAGGATAACACAATGATGACACTAATAAGCATGCATAGTGATTAAGGATGGATATAAGTTCAAGGATAGGTAATCCAGGAAGAAAAGATCAAGAGGGAGCACACTCCAGTTGTTCCTGCAAGGAAGCAAAGATCAAGAGGCAACACACTCCAGTTGTTCCTGCAAGGAAGCAAATATCAAGAGGGAGCACACTCCAGTTGTTCCTGCAAGGAAGTAAAGATCAAGAAGGAGCACACTTCAGTAGTTTCTACAAGGATGCAGATATTTAGAGGGAGTTGACCACTTCTCACAATCCACATCAGAATGGAGTTGCAGAAAAGAAGAAAAGACTAAGAGGGAGTCAACCCAACAAACAAACAAAGATAAGTATTTGAATTATCATTCCTTGCATATTTTATTGTCTAAATAATATTGTTCAATAATGTATATACTCATGTTCCTAGAATTAGGTTGTGTATATTAGAATAGTTACATTGATGAACAGTATACTACTAATATACATGGGTAAGTGGCCTATGGCACTGTACAACATTCCATTGCTACTTATCTAGAATGAAACCTCTTTGCTGACATGTTGGGAGTTGTGCACACTCTTAACAATGTTTTGGTAGAGATTGGAAGGTATCTAGAAAGTTACGGGATATGGATAAATGTTGTATTGAAGCATTGGCTAAGATAATTGCATGATTGTATGACATATTTCTTTATGTGTAAGAATTTGTTCTGAAAACTAGGAGATGTTTTCTAATCATGCAATTTAACTCATTGTGTAGGAAAGATTGTATACCATCACCTACAAAAGAAGGACTACAACATTTGTTCAGCAACAAAGTTACCTATTTATTACAGGTGAAGATAGATTGATTGATAACATGCAGCGGAAGCTTGCTGCCGAGTTCGAGATGAAGAACTTATGGATGATGCACTATTTTCTAGGTATGGAGGTGTGGCAGAGTGCAGATGGAATCTTCCTTGGACAAGGGAAGTATGCAGTAGAGATCCTGAAGAGGTTCAGGATGATGGACTGCAAGGTCATGGCACACCTATCGCATCAAACCTGAAGCTTCTATGTGATGCTTCATCTGAGCCGGTTGATATCACTATGTATCGTCAGATGATTGGGTCCTTGATGTACCCGACGAACACGAAACTAGATATTTGCTTTGCAGTGAACACATTGAGCCAGTTCCTGATGGATTCGAGGAGTGTTCACCTAGTTGTTGTAAAGCATATTATGAGGTACCTTAAGGGTACAGTTGATTATGGGCTCAAGTATGATGTGAATTAAAAGTTTAACCTGCAGGGTTATGTTGATTCAGATTGGGCAGGCAGTGCTGCAGATAGGAAGAGCACTTCTGGGTGCTGCTTCAGTATGGGATCATGTATGATCTCTTGGTTTAGTAGGAAGCAATCCTATGTAACACTGAGTACAAATGAAGCAGAGTATGTTGCGACGCATGAGCAGGTTGCAGATGTATTGACCAAGCCGTTGGCCAGAGTGTAGTTTTGAGTACTTCAAAGAGAGGCTTGGTGCACTTCAGATCGAGGTTCCTTCCAAAGGGAAGTGATGATTCCAGAAGATGCAGATGCACATGAGCTTTTCTGACATGGTTGATGTGTTCTCCCATGGTTGTGATGTAATTGTTGAGCCATTCTTACATGGCGGTAGATGTGTTCTCCCATGGTGTAGATGTAAGGGCTCAAGCCATTTTTCACATGGTGGTAGATGTGTTCTCCCATGTTGAAAAAGTAAGGGCTGGAGCCTTCCCCAAATGGTGGTAGATGTGTTCTCCCATGTCGGTGGTGTAAGTGCTGGATGATGTGCATCTGGGCTGTGCTTCGTGGATGATGAGATGATCTGAAGAGGACGATGCTATGATGATCAGGAGGATCATGGATGATGAGCATCAAGATGATGCTCCAGTTACTGCTCTGTATATGTATATGCATCATGTTGGATGCTTGTTATGATCAGTTGGATCATTTATGCATGTATGTATCATGTTGGATGTTGGATATGATCATGTTGGTAGAATTTTTCCCTACGGATAAGTAAAAATTCTCTAAAATTAAAGCAGATTTTTAACTGACTCTAAGATAAGACAAAACTAAACAAAGGCTACCTTGAATTTCCTGAACTAATTTTCACAACAAGATTAAATGCATTCAGAAGAGATGAAAGACATAACTCACCTTTCAATTAGACTTTTGTCCCACTTCTAGCTCTTGATCCCAAAGCTCCAATATAGAACCTGTTGAAATCAAACAAGGAACAAGCATGCAAGCTTCCAAATACCTTGAAGCAAAGATTAAGTTCAAATCTAAACTAGATACATTCCATGTCAGAAACTTATACAATACACATGAAATGGGAAAAACAAGACAAGTTATTTTTATTACAAACTTGAAGAATGCTTACAAAGGTTGCTTGATGTCCAAGTCAATCATCCAGCTCCAAGTGCTTCCTCCTCTAGCTATCTCCACCAAAGCTTTAAGATCATAAGTTTTATGTCTCTAAGAGTCCTCCCCTTTGCTAATGGAATGCCTCTCTCTTATAGTGTGTGGTAGGGTTAACCAACAAGAGAGAAGGGTGGATCTTGGGAGAGTTAAGTGGATCAAGCCTACTAATCACAGAAAGTGAGTTAGGATCGAATCAGGGGCACCAATCCTAAAAAATCTCTCGAAAATCAAAATCCCATAAGCCATGGCAAAAAGGCTAAAAAAGGTGTACCACGCCTCTAGAACAGAGCATAACGCGGTAGTACTGCGTGTCAGAGATAGAGCATAGCGTGGTAGTATGGACTACCGCGTACTTAACATGGAGCAAGGTGCGGTAGTGAGGGTAAATGAAGTCTCAGCTAGGTTGATTCTTGACAGGGTAGATTTGCCTTCAAGGATCACTCATCATTTTTCTCTTCTGGGTGTTTTAATCAATAGGGGAAGTGTCATCAACTCTTTTTGTGGTGAAGATGCGACACTATGGAATATGGAAGTATAACAGATGCCCCCTAAAGTGTGAGGTCAGAAGGGACTGATGGTTGAAAGAATTTACAAATACTGTGCAGAGATAGCATCGAGGATAGCGACAAGGAGCTAAAAAAGAAACAAAATGTTAGATATACCACCGAGGCGGGCATCCCCATGCTCGGAAACAATTGACTCAAAGCAATGTTGCCGACCAATACATTGCAGATCCATGAGTACTGAGAAGATATAGACTGTGGACAAATCATGGCTACTATGAACAAGCATAGATCCATGAGACAATAATGACACAGCCACGACCAATACAAAAAGTGGATCTGTGTGACAATTCCAAGGACATCTCCATCGCAACCTGGATGCAATCAAGATAGAAAGGCGCGCCCAGGGTCTTCTACCTGATCGCAAATGATATGAATCTAGCCATGTGATTACAAAGTGTTGAAGTCGAACATGGTAGAAACCATTTGATTACCGGTCAATGATGTGAACCATTAACAAATGCAAGGGAAATCACCAATGATGATGATGATCCCCAAGGTATCTGAAGTACATCTCAATGAAATGTGAATAGATGAGTTGATGTCAAGCATTTGAGAGATTGTTCGATCAGAGGTCAGTGATGTAAACCTACTGTCGAACACGAGGAAACCTACCATTGAGGCATGCAGGTACCAAGGTACTAGTGGTTGATTCCTAAGTCCAATTCCCGGATAGTGATTTGGTGTCGACGGGAATAGACTCGTCGAAGGTGGGCCATAATGATTCCCACATCATCGACACGAAATCGGAACGAACAATAGTATAAGATGATGAAACAATGGAGTATGTATTGACACAGCAGAGGCCTGACACAATCAACGACTCTGAACAATGCAACCCTTTGAACATATAATGGCATGTAAAAGGACTTGGCAGTAGGGATTATTGATAGCAGAGGATAGACACCGAATGAGTAGGATCATGGCCAAAGAGACGACTCATGATGATGACCATAACTCAGTGACGATACCCAAAATAGACAAGAGACAAACACATGCCATGTTCAAAGGTAACGACTGACAAGCTGCCAAAACAAACTTGAATTGTTCCCCATATTCCCCCGACATGATAGACGAGTACCTCTTTGTTGTTTTTCGAGCTTGAAGAGGATAACAGATGCTCAGTATAGCTCATCTCATAGATGAGTCCAATCTCACATGTTTTACGAACCTGAGAAAGGAGAGGTTCGTCCCAAAGTGGGTCCTTCGATGTTAAATTTTAACGAGTCCAAGGAAGGAAAACTCGATAGTTTTTCACATTTAGAGAGCCTGAAAAACTTAAAGGAGGCTCCACAGTGTACTTTTTCGTAAATTTAGTCCCTCAATCCCGAAAAAGTGTAAAACAATTCCCGAGAGAACTCTCCCAGCCAAAATTGACCGAGGTATACCTTTCTCGTAAATAGTCTAGACGGGTCGAAAAAGGGGTAACCTATCACCGAATAGACGACCTTTCAAATACTTTTACAAGTGTGAAAGAGTCAATATCACTTGGAAATCTTTTCAATTTTAGGGAGTCTGAAAAGAGCTTAACTATGGACTCCAATGGTCTTTTTCGTAATTTTTAATTATTCTGGTCCGAAAAGAGAATAAAATGCAACCAGGATAATACTTTCCTCATCGTTTAACGAGCATGAGTAAAGCTGACCGAACTCGACACCATTTACTTGAGTTTGACAAGCACGACACGGGTGTAAAAGCGCTTGGAATGTTTTTCAAGTTTTAATCCAGAGCACGAAAAAGATAAAGTAGGCTCAAAATGAAGGTCAAACAATAAATGAACGCCAGTGTGAATATACTGTTTTTAAAGGAGATCCTATCAATAAGTGCTCATGAAACCAGATATTAGTAATGTGAAATGGGTTTTATTTTAACCAGATAAAATAATGAGTAAAAAATAAGTAAAAAGGTTATATAAAGGATGGGTAAAAATAGAAAGTTACCATTTCACTTGTGCATTTACCAAAAGAGGAGATTTTACCCATTTGAGGAGCAAAAACTTCAAGAGTTCATATCTGAATATTCGGGGCACCATTTCAACAGCCGTCTGCGCCAGGTAAGAGCTTTTAAGCCTCTCTTTCATTTCTTGTATGAATAACTTGTTTTCAGTAGGAAAAAGTAATTTTTTGGGCAAGCCCTATTGGGAAAAATTCACCCTCCACAGTACCGCGCGAGGGCCATATCGGGAAGCGCGGTACTGTGTAACAGTACCGCGGTGTGAGGTTAAATAGAGGTGCGGTACTGTGCAGTACCGCACAGTCAAATTTTACCCAGGCACGATAGGAGCGAAAATTAAGATGAAAAAATCATTTTTTCCCAAATTTTTAGCTGAGATCAAGTTGTTAAATAATTACTGAATGTTTCCCATGACCTTTTGCAGATGTTTGAAACTTGTTTGGAGCAAAATGGTCCATTGGAAAGAAAGAGAACATGAAGCGAATGATTTGATGGCTAAAAATGACCAAAGGACTATGACTGCACTGCGAGAATGTGGTTTGTTAAAGTTCTTCAAGACCAAGGGTATTCGCAAGCAGGCAAAGCTTCTTACCCACATTATTCAAATGTGGGACCCCGACATTCAGGCTTTCTGAGTAGGAGAACACATCCTCAAAATTCAACTCGAGGACATTTATTTTCTCACAGGCCTCTCAAAAAGAGGAGCCCGAGTGAGTTTTACTGGATACACAGCCTCGGAGGCGAGCACAGATGCTTTGATTGCTCGTTACTGCTGTCAGGGTTCAGGGAAGAAAAGCGGCAAGGTGGTCATCAAAGACATTATAGAACTTCCTATAAAAACTATGTTGTTCACCATCACATGTGCAGCAGGAAGTACGGGTCCCCATCAGGCGTCTCGTACACAGATGAATCTTGCAGTGGATTGTATGGCGGGAACAGTATTCAATTGGTGTGAGGCAGTGTTGACCAACCTCAAAGAGCAAGTGAACAAGTGCATGCTTGGAGAGAATTCCCAATTTGGTTATGGAAGCATCTTAGTCACCTTCTTTTTGGCGAGGGTGCCATTGTTGCACCCACAGATAGCTATGCCCCCCCGTCCACCTACCGAGCCATGGATGGCTCGATGGAGTGATTATGCAGGACGTCTTGGGGGACCTCAGCGTTTGGCTTTTGGTGAGGATTTCTTCTCGTGGCTTGAGGAACAAATAGTGATGATTGATGACTACCCCTATGCAGGGGTGGACTTCCGTGAGGACATAGAGTTGGCACTACCAGAAGATGAGGATTGGGACAACTTGACCTTCATGTACATATTTTTATTTTTTGAATATATGATTTTTATCACTTTTTAGAATGTGTAAAAGACTTTAATGTATGTATGTGTGCATGTCGCAAATCATGGACCACGGAGACCAGCAGGGTACTCGCCATTACGCCGAGGTGGTGTTGATTGCCAAGCCGCTCCAGACGAGGAAGAAGACGAAGATGAAGCGGGAGGGGTCCAAGAAATAGAGAGGAATTTGCAAGGTTTGACTCACGGTATTCCTGCTATGAGGGTGGACGACATCCCTTTGCATCTCCAGCGGCATACTGTAGGTGTGCCTAGGCGTATTGGCCGACTCCTTCGTAGGGTGGTTCAAGCTATAATATGTTATCACCAGCAGCGTGAGGAATCTGACGAGGGACATGATAGATCTCCTAGATCTCCCTAGATGGAAGCTTTTATCTTTTTGCAGCATGTATACGATATGTAGGCTTTGAGAGCCAAATTTTTGTATGGGATTTGGTCCCAAATTTTGTCTTTAAAACACAAACTTTATGTATTTGGAAAAACACTTTTATATACAGTGATATGGACCTATTTTTATAATCTATTTATTTACAATGACTTGTGTGTTTATTTTTTGTGATGTGTTTTTATGTATGGGCAAGATGCCAATCCAAAATGTAATTAGCTAATGAATCAGCTATACAATTGAATTCCCTTGGTACGTGTTGATATGAAATGAAATTAAAAGATCATTCCAAGAGGCGTACCCTCCGAAATAAATGAAGTAGGATAAGATCGCGAACTGTGTAAACACGATTCAGATGAGAAACCACGAGTTGGGAGTCTAAAAAGACTGATAGGGAGTCAATTCCGAGTGAAGCAACCTTCGTCAAGAGTCCGATGACTGCATGGTACTCTGCGATATTGTTGGTTGCAGGACCCAAACAATTGGCTCCTGAAGATATCAACTTGCTAGTGGGAGAATAGATCACCCATGCTGTGGAAGCGAGATTCTGGGTATACCGGCTTACACCATCGGCGAATCCGAAGTAAGCAGACATCTGCGGATAAAATCACGAGTCAAAGTAAGAATGGATACATGAGGTCCATGCGCACACCAAAAGATGAGTAAAAATAAGCTAAGTACATTATGTACAAAAATTAACCCGCGTAGGGAAACCTTACGCGTAGAAGCATTTGAGGTATAGCCCATTGTGGGGCCGTGCCAATGGCGTGCCATCACAATCGATGAGTTCATAGGCTCCTTTCTCCAAGACGCGTTTTACAACAAAGGGGCCGTACCACATAGATTCTAGTTTTCCTTTTCCGATTTTATCGTGCATTTGATCATATGTGAGTACGAGGTCACCTTCATTGAAAATCTGAGGTTGAACAGATTTGTCATACTGAGCTTTGACGCATTTTTATGAGCTTCATTGGCTAAAGCAGCGTTGCGGCGGGTTTCATCTATCTTGGCTAGGTATAGAAACTGTTCCTCTTCGGAAGTGGTGTGGGGGAGTAGCCCTATGGCTATCTTAAGTGATGGAATTTCACATTCAATCGATAAAATGCCTTCTAGGCCATACACCAGTTGGAATGGTGTAAACCCAGTAGCACTTTTTACTGAGGTTCGGTATGCCCATAGTGCTGAAAATAGAGCTGAGTGCCAGTTGGATTTCTGAGTATCCACAATACGCTGAATCATTCGTTTCAGGACTTTGTTAATGGCTTCAACTTGGCCATTGGCTTGTGGGTAGTACGGGGTTGAGTTTTCATGGAAAAAACTTAACTTGGCACTTAGTTCCTCGATCATATGGTTCCTGAAGTGGGAGCCATGATCGGTCACAATGGATTGTGGGACACCAAATCTAGCTATAATGTGATTGAATATGAATCGTGCTACTGTTTTGTCGTCCTTAGCATAAGTAGGCATCGCTTCAGCCCATTTTGTGAAATAGTCGACAGCTACTATGACATAGCTATGCCCCCTGGCTGAAGTGGGCTTACAGTGCATGAAATCTATGCCCCATTTGGAAAAAGGGCCGATGGCAATAACAGGATGGAGTGGAGCAGGGTGCGAGCGTGTTTTACTATGAAAGAATTGACATGGTGGACATTTCTTGACCGTTTCAATGTAGTCTTTGAAAATGGAGGGCCATAAATATCCTGCTCACAGTGTTTTCTGGGCCGTAGCCATCCCAAAGAGATGACCACCACATGCTCCAACGTGGCAGTCATTAAGAACGTGTTCCGCCTCATCTAGGGTCAAACAACGTAGAAGAACAGTGTTGACACCACGTCGATAAAGAGTATCATTGACTATGAGGTAGTATTTGGCGTGATGTCGGATGCGTCGATGTTCATCGCGAGTGAGGTCGAGGCGGAAGCATTGGGTTTGGAGATATAATAGAATATCCCCGTACCACGGATCAGACGTGCTAATGAGGAACAACGATTCATCAGGTAGAGAATCAATGGGCTCGGATTGCTCGGTAGCACGGGGCAAGTTACAAATCAACTCAGCAAAGACTAAAGACTTCTTGGACTTGGCTTTGACAAATTCCAAGTCAAACTCTTGAAGGATGATGATCCAACGAGAATATTTTCCCCCAAGCACTTAGCATGTGAGGATATAATACATTGGATTGAAATCGGCTATAACAGTGGTCCGACGGAGTAGAATGTAATGACGGAATCTCTGGACAGCGAAAACTGTTGCCAGAGCCAGTTTTTCAACATGTGAATAATGAGTTTTGGAGTCAAGAAGACTCTTACTAAGATAGTATGCCACATGTTCTATGCCGTTGTGGTCTTCCTGGACTAGCACCATACCGATGGTGGAAGTCGAAGCTACGAGATAAAGAATGTAATCCCGTGTGTAATCGGGGGGTTGGATCACAGGATCTTTGGTTAAGGCTGCCTTTAGATTATCAAAGGAGCGTTGGGCTTCGTCGTCCCAGATGAAGGGAGTATTTTTCTTGAGAAGCCTCATATAGCCTTTTGTTATCTTGGAAAGAATACATATGAAATGGCATAGAAATTTTGCATGCCCTTGCAAACTTTGAAGTTCTGGAATGTTTGTGCGGGAAGGCAGGGCTAAGATAGCTTCTACCTTCGCAGGATCTAAACGTATCCCACTTTTGGATATTATGAATCCCAAAACATTTCTGGCTTCTATGCAAAAGACGCACTTATGCAGATTCAAACGTATATTGTAGCGACGACACCTTTCAAAAATGGCACTTAAGTGGTCAGGATGGTCTTCCCAGGTCCGAGAGTGAGCGGGAAGATCATCATGATATGGTTCTACAATATGTTTGATGTTGTGAAATGCGTAGGACATCGCCCGTTGGAAATTTGCCTCGGCATTTTTAAGGCCAAAAGGTAACTTTCGATATGCGAAAATCCCCCAAGGGCAGATAAAGGCTATTTTGTACTGGTCGGCTGGGAGGATATCGATCTAATTATAGCCAGAAAAGCCATCCATAAATGAAAAGATGACACTCCCGGCACAGTTATCGATGATCTGGTCGATGAACGAAGTTGGGTAGTTGTCCTTTGGACAAGCTTTTTTCAAGTTGTGGTAATCGACACAGACTCTAATTGTTCCCTGTTTCTTGGCTACGGGAATGATGTTAGATACCCATTCTGTCAATGGGACAGGATAGATAAAACTAGCACGCAAAAATTTTTCAACTTCTACTTTAATAGCGGCTGCCTTACGAGGATGGACGGGTCGAAGTTTCTTCCTAACAGGTCGGGTGCCAGGGAAGGTTGGAATTTCATGGATCACAATCGAGGGATCTATTCCTGGCATTTCTTCATAACTCCAAGCAAAAACATCGCGGAAGGTTTTGAAGTAGGCACTGTAGAACTCCATTTCGAGGGGAGTACATGTTTTTCCAATATGTATGTTTTCCACGATACCAGGCTTCACTGAAATATCTATGGGAGTGGTTTCCATAAGGTTAGCCAAGTTTCCTTTGGAAAATACTTCATCGAGGGAAGTGGGGAACTTGGTTTGAACCATCCCAAGTGAAGTATTGGGTTTTATATCGGGCTCAAGTGTCTGAATGGTGGGGAATGAAGATCGATGATGAAAATATCCCCATGGTGGCTCATCACCGCTCATAACCTCCATAATTGATTCGTCAGTGGGAAAAATCAAATTGAGAGGATCGATAAGTGGTGGGTATGGATGAGTCTCAGACGAGAGCTGTGCCATGGTGTGATGGGTAGAACAGTCGACCCAATCGGTGGCTGAT
The DNA here is from genome assembly GCA_027924585.1 of Larix kaempferi. Classification (NCBI taxonomy): domain Eukaryota; kingdom Viridiplantae; phylum Streptophyta; class Pinopsida; order Pinales; family Pinaceae; genus Larix; species Larix kaempferi. Next base: position 27,901 of record BSBM01000301.1, on the reverse strand, counting down.
TGGATTGCTTCATATGCTGCGAGGTTTGTATTCAAAGGCATAGAGTTGCCGTAGTCTTCAATCTGAGTGGGACTTGGAATCGCCCATGAATCATTGGAAGGGGTGACATTTGATGAAATCATGTTGACTGGTTGAACATGGGTCCCCAGCTCTAGAAAAACTCCAATAAGGGAAGAATCCTTCATGAGACCAACACCAATGTCTTGGAACCGGTACCGAGGTTGATCCAATAACGGGACGGTGTTGGTGGAGTTCGGATGAGAGTCTGGGATACAGTAATCAAGTTGATCAATGGTGACAATTTTCCCTTCATGAGGAAATTGCACAATCCAGAAGACAGTAGATGCTATGGCATTCATGGCGTAAAACCAGTTCCGACCAAGTAAAAGATTGTAATCTAATGTTGCATCTACGACTTCAATGTGTACGGATACTGTTTTGCCCCCCAGTTCAACACCAATTGAGGGAATGAGTCCATAAGGTTGAAAACCATGTTCATCAAATGCCCTGAGAGTAGTGGGAGAAGTCGTGACTTCGGGTGAGCCTAAGGCTCTCTAGCAATTCAAAGACATGATCGACATGGAGGCACCTTCATCTAACACAGTGCGATGAATGCTATTTCCACGGATTTTTGTATGAACCTGGAAGGCTAACTGGTGAGAAAGCCAAGGTTTGGCGTGTTCCAAGTTAAACATAATAGAGTTTGAAGTATCTGGGTCCATTGCCCCCAGTGCTGAAAGTAAGGTTCTACACTGCGTGGGGCAGTGTTGAAGAACCTTGAGAGTCGACATGGCGTAAGGTGCTTGAGCTAAATCCTCAACAATGTTGTAATTTTGGGCAGCTCGCGCATTGGGATTAAATGTCGCCTTTCGTATGGTGCCCTTGGGTGGGCATGGCACTGTGTCCATAAGCAGTCTCTCGATATGGAGATGGCCAGTAGGGGGAGGGATAGGAGTCCGATCTTCAACAGGAGATTTGCCTTTGGCTATCTCGGATTGTTTGTTTGAACTTGGAGGGTTTTCATATGTCTTTGAATGAGTGGTTATATGAATCTCCTCATTACTCATCATCAGGATTTCACGATTTGTGGACGTCTCTCTGCGAGTTGGGTTGGTCGAGTTGCCCCCCTGTGAGGTTTCTTGGGAAACCATCTGTTGTTGCTGTTGAGGGAAAGGGTCAGTTAACACTGTCGGGCGAGAGGATCCTTTAACGAACTTGTTGACTTCGTCCTAGTAGGGATAGTCACGTGTGTAGTGATCATCTTGACAAATTAGGCAGGGAAACTTATCCTTTCGACGTGGTTTCTGGTCGTTGTGGGTGGGTTGTGGCTTGGGGTTCTCCTGTTGGTTCTTCTTAGATTTACCACGATTGTTTTTCTTCTTTCCTTCGGATGGTTGTGACGTAGATTGAACTGCGTTCACTTCAGAGGAAATAGTAGGAGAAGTAGTAGCTTTTGAAGCAGCCTGAGGTAGAGCGGGGGGAGCAACAGCTTGTTGTCCCATCGAGTTGGTAGTAGGATGGGCCTTAACTGAATCGACAATACCATCAATGGGGGGTTCAGTGGTAGGTTTCGTTGGATCAGTGATAACGCGGGCGGCATGAGGAAGAAGTTCGTGTAAAGTGTCGGATTGGGTGTATACCAAATCCATGTACTGAGCTGCCGAGATGGCTTGTTCTTCTGTAACCGGCCCGCGCATAGCGATATCTCTGGCTATGGGAGGCAAAAAGGACTTCGTGAACCAATCAGCGAGTAGCTGATCCAGAATGGGTGCCTTGATTAGCCTGCGGCGTCGACACCACTCATGGATGTGATCCGAAATGTGTGTAGAAGTGGTTTGACGCAGTGAGGTTAACAGTTCTGTTCCAGTCTCATACCGGATGGGGAGCTGGAAATGGGTCAGAAATTGCATAGCCAAGGTGTTGAAATCGTGGAAAGAGTGTTGTGGCAGCTTGATGTACCATTTTACTACCGTGCTGATAAGCGTACGTTGGAAGAGCCGTAGTTGAATGGAATCGTCCATCAAGGAGTTGGATGAACACCAAAGATGGAAGGTCATTACGTGATTCTTGGGGTCTTCCCTGGGCTTAGCATCGAACTTAGGAATGTCCGATGGAAGTTTGGTTGGAATGGGTGGCCAGTGAGGTTCATGCCATATGGTATCGTTAATAAGCCTCGACAAATCAGGTAAGTCTAACGTGGCCAAAAAGGGAAGTTGACGATTAGTCTGCGGGTATGAGTAATAACCGTGTGGTGCAGAGAAACCTGGGGGGCCCTGCATAGCATACTGTTGCGTGTTATACCCATATGTGTTTCCGGAGGGGTACTGCTAGAAGTTCTGTGGGTAGTAAGCCATATGGTTAACCGGTTGAATGTTGGTAACCGATTGGTGGATGTTCTGCTAAGTGGGGATGGTAGGTATGGTGCCCTGGGGTTGCTGAAACCCAGGAATGGTTGTTGCTCCTAGTTGGGGAAAAGTTCCTTGGAGTTGTTGTGTTCCAGGAATGTTACCACTATATTGAGTAAGTGGAGGGTTTCCCATAGCAGGGTTAGGGGGTGGTTGCGACAGTGGTGTCCATGGAAGGTTCGTTCCTCCTTGAGGAGCGTGTGGAAATTGAAGGGATGGGTTCCATGGAGTTGTAGCAGCTGAAGGATAAGGAAAGCTGGAGTTCAAGTTGGGGGGAATCTGAGATTTCCCCCCAGCTAGGTTCCAGTTTCCAAATAGTGAGTACCCCCCACTCTGTGGGATTTGAGGTTCCCAAGAAGGAAGCATACCTGACGGGGGATGTTGAGGATGAGGTCCGGTTGGAAAACCGGTATAAGGTTGTCCGCTGCTAGGTGTGTTGTACATACCATACTGAGCAGATGCTGCTAGTTGGGAGGGTTGTTGGATAGAGCCAATGGGTTGTCCTCCAGTAGATGGGTTGGATGGCCCTATAGGAGGAGGTTGTTGACTAGGAACGGGGTTCCCAACAAAGGGTTGTCCTCCAGCTGGTTGGGTTGATGGCCCACCAGGGGGAGTTTGGTTGTTGGAGTTGGGGACCACGGCAGTTGGTTGTCCACCTCCTGAGATGGTGTAGATAGTGGCCGAAGGTGACCCTCCGGTCAAGACGGAAGATCCGGCAGTATGACTTGGTGTTCTTCCGCCGCTAGCCAAATACGATAGTGTCGATTGGCCAACGGCGCCGAAAGTGTCGATTTATGGAGGGGGTCTTCCATATCTGACAGGCGAGGACGGAGAAAAAACTGGGTTATCCCTCATAGAATGTGCGCCAAACATGGGTGATGGAAACAAATGTGGGGAATTTAACCGAGGGGTATCGGGGGTGTCGTCCATAGCGTGTTCAATGATAGGAGGACCATCGAAGACTGGGTCCGAGTTCATGTCCTGGAAAGGGTTTTGGGGGTCCAGCGGGAACCTAGGTATAGTAACGTCTGAAGGTCCGGAGCCGTCTTCATAGGAGTGATGAAACTCTGTGCTAGACGGGATGTTGGGATCCCTATAGTCAGGAGGACGAGTAACAGGGGGATATCTAGAGGTTGTCGAGAGCATTTGCTCTGTGTCGCGTTTAAACTGTGCTGATGCTAACGAGGAGTTTGCTAGACTAACCATACTAGACTAAACGGAGGCCATGATCTCATGTCCCGGGGGAAGGTTGGGGAGAGATATGGTATGAGGTACGTTGCTGGAAGAACTGGTTTCCTGTGGATGAACATTGGATGGCATGGTGATAACAGGTGGATGCTCCACCTGGGAAGTGATGAAGCCATAATCAGGTTCAAAAGGTGTGTCAGGAAGTCGAGTATCTTCAATAATTTTGACGTACCCGCCCGGGACTGAAATCAAGACAGGTATATCCTGGTCGAACCCTTCGGTGGTGCCAATAGATCCGTCTATGTCATCGTGAAAAGTTTCTGGTGGAAGGGAGGTGTTGACATCAGGTAGGAGGATGACCTCTGGTCTAGTATTTTGGGCTATACTAGATTCAGCTGCTGTAATGTTGTCCACTGTGGCAGATATATCTGGAATAACAGTGGGTGAAGTGACAGTGTGAATCTCAGATATGCTAGTGGTTGCAGAGGCTGCAAGAGATTCTGAGACTGTGCTGTGAGTAACGGTTACAGGAGGAACTGAAGATGTATTATGTATCGACGGTGGAATGTTCCCTCGACCAGCACCGCAGCCAGGAGGAGAGGGGATGCGTGATGCAGGAGGAACGGAGGTCCATGGCGGTGGTGGTGGTGGAGGGATTTTTCCCTATACTCATTGTGATCTCCGTGGTGGTTCTGACATGATGGCAGGAAAATGAAAACCGGGAGCAGTTTCGTAACAAAGAACTCAAAAACTCTAATGCAGCCGAGTGTGCAGAAGAGGAGCTGGAAAAAGCAAGGCTCGCAAGCCAAAAAATGCAAGCTCTAAAATCTATACTGAGACCGGTGTCCCAGTAAGCGAGCTGATAAAAATAATGGCCAAAATGCCAACAAGCAGTCACTAAAAATAAAAATGACCCTCTATAAAGATGAGATAACAAGCAAACTCCTAACTAAGAGCTGGAGACCTCAACAAGCTGTATCCTTCGCAAGGTGATGAAATCCAAGTCGAACAATACAACGTGAGAGACCAATATGAGAAGGATATCCCTCTACCGAAAGGGATCCTGGGTAAAAGAGCCCTAGTAGAAAAGTCACTAAGCTACCTCGTTCATGACACGTTGGAAAAGGTTTTGGGCGCTTCTGCTTTACAAGGAAGACAATGATTGATGTTGCCTTAGGGCTAAGTGGAGTGAGGCATTCCATAGAGTCCGTGCGGTTCTCAATCTCGTGGCCGTTTAACCCCTGAAAGTTAAAAACAGTCAGGAGGACCCTCCACAAACTGGCTATGACCGTGTCAATAAATACTAGAGGATTTTAGTTCCCTAGAGGACAACAACTATGTCTCAGATGAAAATGACAAGGGGGAATTATTTTGATGCCTATCCCCGGTGTCCTACCTAACTACCAAATTCTTTTGATTTCCTCAAGTGAGGTTAGTGTTGGTTTAGTTAGGGAGATTAATTTTAGTGGTTGTATTACTCAATCGGGTAAATGGACGTGAAACTTGGTGGTGTTGTGACGACCCAAACCATGCAAGTGAGAATGAATCGAAATAAGCCTTGTATTTGATGAAAACTAGCTATGGAAGAGAGAGAGTTCTTCAATCATAAATGCATGAAACTTTCACAAGCAATAAAAAACCAAAACAAAAACAAAATTGTTTTCTTTTTGTAAATAGAGCCAAACTAAAATAAATTCTTCTTTCCAATTCACTGATCTTACAACTAAGATGCTTCAAAAAATGAGAATTTCTGTGGAAAATTTCAATGGTTCACTTCCTAATGCACAATGATGCTACTAGACCATTTTAATCAAAATAACACAAATGTTTTCCAATGATAACTTTCAATATGAATTTTAATGATAATAATGGAAACAATGTGATTATGAAAGCTGCACAATTCAGTAACGGAGAACAGCAGTAATGGTCTGGTTGTGATGGGAAGATCAAGCCAATGCAATCAAACTGAAGGGGTGACCCAATGTGCCAATAATGCCACTAACTCACAAAATAATCAAGCTCACAAAAGAAATAAACACACCACACAAACTGTAAAATGAACAGGATGGTAACAGGCAACAGAAAACACCAACTAAGGCAGAGAAAGATGAAAAATGACTCAGGAAACCAAGCAGGGGAGAAAAAATTGGCTGTATGCAAACACTACTGCGTGGAAGAAAAAGACTATAGCGTGGTAGTGTTATACTACCGCTCTGGTACTAATGCAGGATACGCGGTACTACCGCACTGTGGTCAATGCAGAGGGCGCGGTACTATTGCAAAGTATGGAAAAGCGCAACTTTTGAAAAGAAAGATGAGATTTTCAGGGTTGCTGTAGACCCAGAGGACTCACTGATCACACAGGGAGGAAAAATACAGAGAGGAGGGGTGAATGAAGGTCAAAAATACCAAAATTCAATACTAGTTTGAAGAGAAAGAAAATATCACAATCAAGAAAAAATGGATGACAGTGAACTCAATCAATCAAATGGAGTACAAACCAGCGGAGTTGCCATTCTTGTTGGAAGAATTTTTCCCTACGGATAAGTAAAAATTCTCTTAAATTAAAGCAGATTTTTAATTGACTCTAAGATAAGACAAAACTAAACAAATGCTACCTTGAATTTCCTGAACTAATTTTCACAACAAGATTAAATGCATTCAGAAGAGATGAAAGACATAACTCACCTTTCAATTCGACGTTTGTCCCGCTTCTAGCTCTTGATCCCAAAGCTCCAATGTAGAACCTGTTTAAATCAAACAAGGAACAAGCATGCAAGCTTCCAAATACCTTGAAGCAAAGATTAAGTTCAAATCTAAACTAGATACATTCCATGTCAGAAACTTATACAATACACATGAAATGGGAAAAACAAGACAAGTTATTTTTATTACAAACTTGAAGAATGCTTACAAAGGTTGCTTGATGTCCAAGTCAATCGTCCAGCTCCAAGTGCTTCCTCCTCTAGCTATCTCCACCAAAGCTTTAAGATCATAAGTTTGATGTCTCTAAGAGTCCTCCCCTTTGCTCATGGAATGCCTCTCTCTTATAGTGTGTGGTAGGGTTAACCAACAAGAGAGAAGGGTGTATCTTGGGAGAGTTAAGTGGATCAAGCCTACTAATCACAGAAAGTGAGTTAGGATCGAATCAGGGGCACCAATCCTAAAAAATCTCTCAAAAATCAAAATCCCATAAGCCAAGTCAAAAAGGCTAAAAAAGGTGTACCGCGCCTCTAGAACAGAGCATAACGCGGTAGTACCACGTGTCAGAGATAGAGCATAGTGAGGTAGTATGGACTACTGCGCACCTAACATGGAGCAAGGCGTGGTAGTGAGGGTAAATGAAGTCTCAGCTAGGTTAATTCTTGACAGGGTAGATTTGCCCTCAAGGATCACTCATCATTTTTCTCTTCTGGGTGTTTTAAGCAGTAGGAGAAATGTCGTCAACTCTTTTTGTGGTGAAGATGCGACACTGTGGAATATGGAAGTATAACAGCTGAGCCAAGGAAAGAGATCTGATACCACTGTAATATCCTGGGCAAGATCTGACCCAGATATTAACTCCACTTTAAAAACTTTTACAATTCTTACTAGTAAAATTTTATGTCAGTTCCTTCGAATCGGGCAGGAGGTAAGTGAGGGGTACTAATGTAAGGATTGAGGATGGTGGGATGGATATTCAATTCTGGAAACTATATGGGGTTAGGTGCAACAGCTGGTCAAAGTGAAGATTGGATATGTCCTATGCACCATGTACCAGTACCTTTCACTTTTCGACAATAGAGCTAGTCTATTGCCTACTTCGAGGCTTCCTGGGTAGCTGGCATATGCATACTAGATAGGATGGATTCCTGAGGATCCAAGGCTAAGTTATGATATTCATATAAGTTCAATGGATGTATTGGATAGCATTCAAAGGTATTTGGAAAGAGTAGGAGTGGTTTGGTAGTTTTAGGCCCTGCTAGGATGACAGAGCTAACCAATTTTCAATCTTTACAAACGGGGGCTAAATCCTTCCAAATTATTAAAGTAAGGTATGATATGGCTGATATGAAGTATTATTGACCTCCTACAACTTACATAAAGTAAATCTGACATTTAGAACAATTTTAGCACTCATTCTTGCAAAACTAGTCAATAAATAGTGCTCAATGAGCTAGTCTTCCAATCAGAATTAATAAATGGCTTCATTAAATGTAATACTCTGTTCTGAAATGTTATATGACTCTGATATACTATATTCAATAGCATCAAGTCGAAATATAATTCATTGGATCAAGCTGGTACTCATTTTATTGCTTCTCAACAGTACAATGTCATATAGACTAGAAAATCACTACATGGAGCCATAGAAGAGACGTAAGAAGAGATAGAATGATTACATATCTGATATGAAAGTGTACTGAGTTCTTCAATAGGTCTGAAATAGATTATGAAGTGGTCACTGAGATTCTGTGGAGAACTAGGGCGCAATACACAACTCTTCTCCTTCTTACTAAGAGATCTCCTCCAAATCTAGCAGTGGTTAAGAGAGTGAGTAAGAAGAGAGGTATGGATCTGATATGAAGCTGGTTAATGATCTTGAACACCTCTGATGTCTGCAATAATGGCTGTACCAACTCTCATTCATCCCTTGGGCGCACTCCCAAGATCTATCTTCTTTAATGGATGAATCTTCACTAAAACTAGCTGTAGAATCACTGTTGGAGGAACCTGTTCCCTGAATAACTATAGATCTTCAATGGAGGCTGGAAGCATATGTTAATGGCTACAATATCTTGATATGGACTTGCACAACACTCACTGGAAACTATGGGCCTTGGGGCACATCACCCAAGAAGCACAGCTGAGGCACATCACTCAACTAGAGAAGCATCAGAGCTCTCATGAGAAACATAAATGATCAAAAATTATTGAATGAAGTTGAGAACATGCTTAAATAGAGAAGTTTACTTGTTTAGCAAGCTGAGCCACAAGTGTGGGTGAGGTAGGGTGCACTCCTTGTGAAAATTAGAAACTGTTTGCTTTCCAAAACCTTCTTTCCTTCACCTCCTTCATCAAAATTGGCAAATGCGCCTTAGGAGCTTTTTCTGGGTGTTTCTATTTCTCTCCTTACTGCTTTTCTTCATCTTTCCATTTCCTTGACTTTCCTCTTTTCTGTTTTTGCCATTTTTTCTGCTTTTGCCAGTTTTCTGATTGCTTTTGTCAGTTTCCAAATTGTTTTCCTTGTCCTCTTTCCTCCTTTGGATTTCTTTCTTTTTTGAGTGTTGCCACTAAGGCAAGAGTGGTCCACATGACCAATTCGACCGCCTAGCCTTGTCAACATCAACTTGCCACCAATTAAATTAGTAATGATGCATTTATTAATTAAAATCAATCCAACTCTGAATATAATTAATTAATTCATATAGTATCTACCTCAACATTTATCTCCATTAATTAATGATAACTCCATTAGTTTCCTTATATCCTTAGTTTGGGTATTAATATCTTCTGGGGTCCACCTTATCCATTTAATACCCAAATATAACCTTAGGCATCTTTCATAAGATAGTTTCCATGCTTTCCCATTAATTAAATAATTATTTCCTAGGTGACTTAAGCCAAAATTACCCCATGGACCATAGCAAAATATGGGGACATGACAGTCCTCCCTTCCTACGATTGCTTGTCCTCAAGCAATGTCAGGATTCCACCAAGCTTCTGCTGCACAACTCTGATTATGATTGTCCCTATCCACTGAACAGTCTGGAAATTAAATTTGGCCTAGTTAAAATAACTTGAGTAGAATTCTTGGATCCCACTGTTTCTCCTGCAGGGACCAAAACCTTTCTGCCACCTTTGGCAATCTGTCACTCCAATGAATGTCGGGATCCAAAAGCATCAACTCCAAGCATGTGGACTCCCTCCACATAGGCCAACTTCTGTCAATAAAATGTTTCATTAATGTATATTGGCTACTTTCCTGCTTAGCTTCCTTCCCTTGCCCATAAGCAGAAACATTTTTGGAGGGGGATTTCATGTCTGTCAAGTAATCTTTCACCCAATCCATATGTGGATGAGTGATATCAGCTAGCTGCAAATTATGCCTTTTATGCTGCTTGCAAATCATATAAAAATCAGCAATGTTGAAAACAATTTTCTTGTAGCAAAACATAAGATTCTTACCTTCTAGGTTTTCCCTTTCAGTTATGCCTCTGTCCATCCAACCAATGGATGGAAAAACACCTTTATTTGTTGAATCATATGGAATGTGATCAATCATATGTCTGTCCTCTTTAGATAAAGAGAACTCATGATTTCTACGTAACTCCACTAGTGTTCCCCTCTTCATCCAATGGCTCAACTCTCTGCCATTGATCCAAGGGTGCCAAACTCCATCACATGACCCACATGTTGAAAGTAAGTGTGGATCTGATGCCTCCTTGTCAAAAGTGGCTGCACACACATGAATGGGCTGCCTCTACTGCTCCAGGTTAAGGAACATGTCATCTGACTCAAATTTAGGATCTTTCTGCTCATCATGTGACACAAAAAAATAGAATCCTTTCACCCAATTTTCATTCCCAAGGTTTGTGGCTGAATGTGAAGTGGGGAATAAAGGGTGGTGAGCCGTGCTTCTGAACATTTCATCTACTGAATTTTTGGATGTATCCTCTCTATTGATGGCTGAACCATCTATGGTGAAATCAACTACACCTTCCTTGGAAGAAAGACCTTCTTTAATGATCCTCTCATGTTCATTCTAGAAAAAATCATGCACTTACTTTTCACCCACTTTTTCTGTACATTCTTCAAGCACATACCACATAGACTGCTCCTCATGGTCCACCCACTCATGAGGTTTCTTCATGTAATATTTTATGTCATTGACCCAAAAGGGATGACTCTTAGGCAAAATTGAGGATTCAGTCAATTCTTTCCACTCTTGCTGGAATTGTTCTATCTTCATTTGGGATTCTGAGAGAGCACTTTGAGTGTATCTCAAAGAATCTTCGGTGGCCAACAACTCACTTTTGAGCTTGTAGTTCACTTCTTCATATCTGCAAATATTTTCTTCATCATGCAATGATGCATCCCGCAACAATTCAACAAGCTCACACATGTAATTTTTATCTGAAAGCAACTGTGAGAAATTACCTTTGATTGTGGACATTGCTTTTTGGATACTCTCCATGGCTGCAAAGAAATATTGATCTTCCCTTAAATCAACTTCCCAACACAACCTCGACACTGAATAATGAGTGTTATGGAGAATTTTCAGGGCCTCTTGGATTTTTCTCTCACTCATTTTCAATGGTCCAACCAAGGAAAGAAGTTCCAACTGGTGAACCTCCTCTGCTTCTTGCAATTCAACCTTTCCCAATTCTAAATTCTGACACTAGAAGGCTTTTCTAATCCATCATTCTCACTGGAAGTGGCTGCCATATTGGGCTGCAACAAAGGCATGCAAAAATCAGAATTGCAGCCATACCTTTGTGCCCAAATTTCCTCCTCATGTGGTGTTTTAATGGCAGCATGCTTCTTTCCCAAATTCCTAGGTTCACACCTAGCTGATTCGGGCTTGTCTTCCACCTCAACCTGAAGTTCCAATGATGATTTCAGATCTGATTGACGTTCTTCTTTCGGATAGGATACAAAATATTTCCTACCATCATCACTCTTCACCATCTTTTCTGGACTGATCTTGAAATCACCCACGAAGAGCTTGGGAGTGATTTCACCTTCCACATTGCCAACAATCGAATGCTTAACTGCTGGACCTTCAGTTGTGCATTGACCTTCTTCATTCACTTCTTGGAGTAATGGGGCAGTAGCAAGGTCTTCTTGGTCATTTCTTTCCAAGAAACTTGATGTCTCTCCACATTGTGTGGTGCTCAGATCACAACCTATGGACTTCCTTCTTGAGGGAAAACCAAACAATCTCACAATGCTTGGCCCTGCCAATGGCCTTGATGAAACTTCCTTCTTGATTCCTTTTTCCTGAGATTGGGATGGATCCATATGTAGGGCTGCAACTTCATTTTTATTTTTTCCTACTTCTTCTCCACCCGAAGAACTAGGTGGCTCTTGGTTTCCCCCTTGGTTTTTCCGGGTTGTGAGGACACATCTTTATCCCTCCTATCCATCTTAGCTCCTAGGGGTAAAAATATTGGCTCGACTTCCTTGCACACACCATCAACCATATGTGCAATCCTTCTTATGCTATCACTATTGTAGGGGTATTTGAATAAACTCTGAATCTCTAAATCACAATAGTCTCTAAAGTTCAGGGACTTCTGAGCCTCCTTCTTCAAGGCCGATTACTCCATGAAGTACTCATAGGATTTCTTAGTGTTCCCTCCTTTGAGTATTAATTCATAATCCCAGTTAGCCATAGGTAAGTCTATTCCTAGGCTCTCTTCAAACATATGTTCAACAAGGGAATCATATTCAACTTTCTGCACATAGAAATTTCCGATAGGGGTCGACTCCTCTTCATATGGTTCAACACATTCATCATCATATTGCTCATAAAAAACATCATCTGAGTAAAAGTCTTCTTCGCTGAATATTGACATGACTACAAATTCATTAACTTAAGAGTCTTCTTTCCACTGGGATTTAATTTCCACAGGATGAGCCAAGGAAAGAGCTCTGATACCACTGTAATATCCTGGGCAAGATCTGACCCATATATTAACTCCACTTTAAAAAAATTTACAATTCTTACTAGTAAAATTTTATGTCAGTTCCTTCGAATCGGGCAGGAGGTAAGTGAGGGGTACTAATGTAAGGATTGAGGATGGTGGGATGGATATTCAATTCTGGAAATTATATGGGGTTAGGTGTAGCAGCTGGTCAAAGTGAATATTGGATATGTCCTATGCACCATGTACCAGTACCTTTCACTTTTCGACAATAGAGCTAGTCTATTGCCTACTTCGAGGCTTCCTGGGTAGCTGGCATATGCATACTAGACAGGATGGATTCCTGAGGATCCAAGGCTGATTTATGACAATCATATAAGTTCAATGGATGTATTGGATATCATTCAAAGGTATTTGGAAAGAGTAGGAGTGGTTTGGTAGTTTTAGGCCCTGCTAGGATGATAGAGCTAACCAATTTTCAATCTTTACAAACGGGGGTTAAATCCTTCCAAATTATTGAAGTAAGGTCTGATATGGCTGATATGAATTATTATTGACCTCCTACAACTTACATAAAGTAAATCTGACATTTAGAACAATTTTAGCACTCATTCTTGCAAAACTAGTCAATAAATAGTGCTCAATGAGCTAGTCTTCCAATCAGAATTAATAAATGGCTTCATTAAATGTAATAATCTATTCTGAAATGTTATATGACTCTGATATACTATATTCAACAGCAGAAAGTCGAAATATAATTCATTGGATCAAGCTGGTACTCATTTTATTGCTTCTCAACAGTACAATGTCATATAGACTAGAAAATCATTACATGGAGCCATAGAAGAGCTGTAAGAAGAGATAGAATGATTACATCTCTGATATGAAAGTGTACTGAGGTCTGAAACAAAGTATGAAGTGGTCACTGAGATTCTATGGAGAACTGGGGCGCAATACACAACTCTTCTCCTTCTTACTAAGAGATCTCCTCCAAATCTAGCAGTGGTTAAGAGAGTGAGTAAGAAGAGAGGTATGGATCTGATATGAAGCTGGTTACTTATATTGAACACCTCTGATGTCTGCAATAATGGCTATACCAACTCTCATTCAACCCCTGGGCGCACTCCCAAGATCTATCTTCCTTAATGGATGAATCTTCACTAAAACTAGCTGTAGAATCACTGTTGGAGGAACCTGTTCCCTGAATGACTATAGATCTTCAATGGAGGCTGGAAGCATATGTTAATGGCTGCAATATATTGATATGGACTTGCACAACACTCACTAGAAACTATGGGCCTTGGGGCACATCACCCAAGAAGCACAGCTGAGGCACATCACTCAACTAGAGAAGCATCAAAGCTCTCATGAGAAACATAAATGATCAAAAATTATTGAATGAAGTTGAGAACATGCTTAAATAGAGAAGTTTACTTGTTTAGCAAGTTGAGCCACATGTGTGGGTGAGGTAGGGCGCACTCCTTGTGAAAATTAGAAACTGTTTGCTTTCCAAAACCTTCTTTCCTTCACCTCCTTCATCAAAATTAGCAAATGCGCCTTAGGAGCTTTTTCTGGGTGTTTCTATTTCTCTCCTTACTGCTTTTCTTCATCTTTCTGTTTCCTTGACTTTCCTCTTTTCTACTTTTGCCAGTTTTCTGATTGCTTTTGTCAGTTTCCAAATTGTTTGCCTTGTCCTCTTTCCTCCTTTGGATTTCTTTATTTTTTGAGTGTTGCCACTAAGGCAAGAGTGGTCCACATGACCAATTCGACCTCCTAGCCTTGTCAACATCAACTTGCCACCAATTAAATTAGTAATGATGCATTTATTAATTAAAATCAATCCAACTCTGAATATAATTAATTATTTAATAATTAATTAATTCATATAGTATCTGCCTCAACATTTATCTCCATTAATTAATGATAACTCCATTAGTTTCCTTAGATCCTTAGTTTGGGTATTAATATCTTCTGGGGTCCACCTTATCCATTTAATACCCAAATATAACCTTAGGCATCTTTCATAAGATAGTTTCCATGCTTTCCCATTAATTAAATAATTATTGCCTAAGTGACTTAAGCCAAAATTACCCCATGGACCATAGCAGAATATGGGGACATGACAGGAATGCTCTGCTCACATCTCACCGAACTAAAAGGGTGCATGTGTAGGCTAAAGACTACAATGAAACATGTTTGGCGCAGGAGGTAGAAAGGTGAGGTTATGTTGTTTGTTATTTTTTTTGTATTGTTTTTTTTATTTGTTTTATTCTTTTATGTATTTAATATATATATATATATATATATATATAGGTAGAAAGGTAAGGTTTTGTTGTTTGTTAATTTTTTTCTGTATTATTTTTTTTATTTGTATATATATATATATATATATATATTGAAAAACAAAATTTAATTTAAAATTTAAAAAAAAAAAGATTTTATTTAAAAATTTGATAAAAAAATTAAATTAAAAATTTAACGACAATCTTAGTGATGATGACGTTGATGACATCAGTGTCGATGATGATAATCATCATCACCATAATGATCATCATCATCATCATCGTCATCATCATGATAATTGTAACGCCCCATATTTCGACTAGACAGGTTTATCCGTGACACATATTGAACTTTATTTTCTTATTATCTGTTGGACTTAACTAGACTGGGTAAACTATACTTATGACACGATACACCCGATTATATGTTGCTACCATGTGTATGTCGTTACTATGTTATGTTGTCACTATGAATATGATGTTATGATATTATGATCTTACTATGTTCATGCAGTTAATAGGTTATGGTTGTCATGAGATTCATTTCTTTTATAATGACGATATATATGTTTTAACGTTTTTAGTAATGGAATGTGAATTAATTTTACCTCTTGAGCTAATTAATTTTCTGTACGGGTTTGTTTCTAGATAATAAATAAGAATATTATTTGATCATTTACTATTTTTCCTATTATCGTAGTTTGCATCAACATTCAAGAGGTAAAATAATATAAGTTTTCATTTACATGCATGTTTCAGTTCAGTGCATATACATGTTTTAGCATAATGTTTTATCATAAGTTTAAAATATGATTAATGTAATAATTAACAAGGAAAATACCTGTTGCCAGAAGTTTGAAGTTTGTAGATTGTCTCATAGCTTGCTGTAGATTTCCTTCCAGATTTTTGTCTTTAAAGCTTAGCAACCGATTGAATGAACCACCCTACCGACCAGCTCTTATCATGCTGGCCCTAGGAAACAGACGGGTTTCCTAGCCCCCGAGCCCACAAACCGATAATCCCGAGAGCATCATTCCTTACTATATTTCCATAGGTGCAGTTTTCCCTATGATCTTTCCACCTCCTCCTTGGAGTTGGAGTTTACCCCCTTCCTCAGCTTCACCTCCAAAATCACAGTTCTCCCCAAAAGAAAACCTTTTCTTCTCCTCCCTTCACTCGTCCCTAAATACCTTTCCTTCCTCGAGAAGACTTGAGGCTTACTCCACCGCCCCAAATTCCCTCTCTCGAGCCCTTCAATCATTAAATCCCCTGACTTTAACATTCATACAAGTTTACAATATAATAATATATTTATTCACTTAATGCACCGACAATTAAATGCACTTACAGTAAATTTATTGCAGTTTAATTATTCGATGGTAAGTATTTATTATGGTAGGACATATTACCTACGGGTTCTCTATTCGAGATCTATTTTAATAATTCTCCATTTATTCACCATATTTGCACTTAGTGTTTTTTTAGAATAAAATAATACAATAATATATGTTCTAGTTTGACTTTTCAGTTTGGGACAAGGCATGTCTTAATGGTTTACCAATCCGACAAGATAACTTATCATGTAACTTAAACTTTAAGACTCATACTGAATAAATAAATAATATTTAAAACCTATTCCATCACATCACATCCATTCAAGAATGATTATCCTATTATGGCTAACTTTTGAAATGGAAATGATCACACAATATTAATTTATAAATCAATATTTTAAATCTTACTTATATTGCAATTGTTACGATAGGGATATAAATGTTGCTAGAATATTATTAATTAAGTAATAATAATAATTAGATCACCATTTATTAATTAATAATAATAATTAAATCACCATTTAACAATAATAAAAGGTGAATTAATCATAGTATTCTTAATTATTTGTTTATCACATGAGTACCCTAACATCAACATAGCATCCTTGTTCTTATAAACAAAGCACTTGTGAGGGCTTAAACAATTTTACTAATTAATTAGACACTATCATTACCCTATTCACAACAGTTCTCGTATGACAATGTTAACTGACGACACTTGTCTTAATTTATTATTACAATGTTTTCATATAATTACTAATTCACTTATTTACACATTGACAACCTAACCATTCATTACCTAAGTTGATTGATGTATCCTTAACTGAGTTATCTATGACATTTATACTACTATTCAAGCATGACAAGTATGTTATACACCAGTAATATTGTACACGTACAAGGTGTGCATGCATGGCCAGTGTATGCACATGTCGGATATGTACTATAAACAAACCCCATTCCGCCTATGCATACCTGCTAACTAATAATAGTATTTACCCCCATGCAGAAGAGCAAGCATAATATATAGTATTTTTACTTTAACATCCTCGGTTATTTAACAGTTAACCCTTTACGATTTAACATCATTGTCTTTATGTTTACATTAGTTTAATCAATCAAGTACAGGAAGGGTATCTACTTCCACTAACTAAAGATCAAGGAATATCCAACCCTCAACAGTACTAACTAACATATCCTCCCATCGTAACCTACGTCCTCCATCCTCCCTATCCTTCCTCTGCTAGCACAAAAGTGGATGTCGGACTCACCGACCTGACCACATAGAACCTGAGAGCGATAGCGTCGGCTGAACAGTGGACCTATCCTCCCCTAGCAGGCATCCGACCATCGTCATCACAACAACATGGGGAGCGTGTCTCAGCACGGCCCTCCCACGACCTCGGGTATCATGGAAATCTAGGGTGGGAAACACATCCATCCCTCTCAACATACTGGGCCTACGCCCTTATCGACTCATACTTTGCTGCTATCGAGATTATCGGTTTGTGTCATCGTATCATCAATTTTGGTTGCTAAGTTTTACTGCATGGAAAAGTTCTTATCCCATGTATTAGATCAAGTATCTCGCTATCCCATAGCCCTTGTATCATGTAGGTTAGTATTTCGCAAAATACACATTTTATAACAAGCATTTCCATTCGATCGCCAATTGATCTATATCATCAACATCGTTTTATTTCACGCCACAATTTTAGCTCATCACAGGTATGCATGACATATAACAATTCAATCAATTTCATCATAGGATGGCATCCACGTATAACATCATATAATTCACATTCCATTACTGAAAACGTTAAAACATATATATCGTCATTATAAAAGAAATGAATCTCATGACAACCATAACCTATTAACTGCATGAACATAGTAAGATCATAATATCATAACATCATATTCATAGTGACAACATAACATAGTAACGACATACACATGGTAGCAACATATAATCGGGTGTATCGTGTCATAAGTATAGTTTACCCAGTCTAGTTAAGTCCAACAGATAATAAGAAAATAAAGTTCAATATGTGTCACGGATAAACCTGTCTAGTCAAAATATGGGGCGTTACAATAATCATTGTCATCATCATCATCAACATCAAGAACATCATTGTCATCATCATCATCAACATTGAGAACATCATTGTCATCATAAGCATCATCCTTAATGTCATCATCGTCATCAATCATCATCATCATCATAAACAACACCATCGTCATTGTTGCCATCATCATCATCATCATCAACGTCTATGTTATCACTATTCATCAGCACAATCATCATAAACAACAACATCGTCATCATCATCATCTTCATTATCATCATCATGACCATCATTATCAGCATCACCATCATTATCATCATCACCATCATCATCATCATCATCTTCATCTTCATTATTGTCATCATCATCATCTCCAACCCCATCATAATTGTCATCATCACAATCATCATAAACAACAACATCATCATCGTCACCATCATCGTCATCGTCATCATTGTTGTTGTCATCATCGTCATCATAATCATAAGCATCATGATTAATGTTTTCCTCATCATTAATCATCATCACCATCATCATCATCATAAGCATCACCATTAATGCCGTCGTTGTCATTAATCATCATCATCATCACCATAAACAACACCATTATCGTCGTCGTCGTCGTCGTCGTCGTCTTCGACATCATCACTATTAAACATCTTCATCATCATCGTCATCATGATAATCATTGTCATCAACATCAACATAAACATCAAGAACATCATTGTCATCCTAAGCATCATTGTCATCGTAGTCATCACAAACAGCATCATCGTTATCATCGCGACCATCATTGTTGTCAGAGATGGTGATAAAGAGGAGGAGTGTTTGGATACTATCGAAATTTAGGTACTTGCAAATACATAGATTCAAAGTTGATTCATTTAGAATGAAGATAAACCCTCACCTTAAGAATGAAATAGAAAGGCGAATGAAAGAAATAAGTATTCAATAGAGACCATTCAACCAACCCTTCCTTCTTGATGAATTTGACCTAGACCATCCTGAACTTCAAAAGCTACCAAGGTGAAGGAAATAAGTAAGTGAGTGAACATGCCCATCCCTTATGGCTATTTTTAGCCTCACGATCCTTTCTTTTCACTTCTTTCCTTTCTCATCCTTCGAGTGAGAGGCCTTGAAAGAAGGAGCCCTCTTTTGTTTAGGGTCTTGCATTGGCTAGTTTTACCTACCACCCAAAAGGGAACAATATCACTATTGTGTTTGGAAGCAATATTATCCTTATCCGACTTCAAGGAAGACTTGTAATCTTCACATCATCTTTCTCCAACTCTTTTCTACAGTTGAAAATGTTGTAATAACCTCATATAGACATGGAAACCCTTAAACCCGAACACTAAGGCATGTAATTTCCATCATGAGTTCTAAGGGCTAGTGCCCTTAATGGTCTCCTATTGATTTTTTTGGGGGTACAATGTGTACTACTCTATGCCTACTAGCATAGTGACATACAAAAAAAAATGGGATTATACTATCATATTCAAGAAAACACTAACTTTGAAGAGAAAACCTAGGGCTTATAGGAAAGAGGTAGAATCTCTCTTATTGTGATTGAGTTGGAAGAGCAGTGGGAGGTGAATAAATTCTAATTAAACCTACACACAATCAACAGAGAAACATTCTCTCTTTGCATGGTAAACCCTTGATATACTTACTTAAACAATAAATAATGCCAAATCATCAATGAAGTAAAAGCATGAACAACACATGAATTAACAAAGTATTTTTTTTGTGTGGGGAGAAAGGAGACTCTATTGCAAGAAGTAAATATTACATTAGTAGATCCATACCTTGCATGATAAGATAGTTCCAAATGCCTTCTACTTTGGGTTCATTGCTCTTAATTTTTTCTTTAACTTAATGGCTTCCCACAAGTTTTCAATATCTTCCTTCTCTTTGTCTTCCACAATTAAGGAAAGAAATTAGAAGCAAATGTACAAATTGGTCAACCCTTTAAATGAACTTAGCATATTTTAAATCCAAGTTCCATAACAATATGAAAATGATGCCCTTATATAGGATTAGCATTCCTCCTTGTGTTTTTTCCTGAAGAATAGGTGCACATTATAGAACCATCTAGGAATATTTATGCTTTAGGCATGCCATCTCTGATCACAGTGGAATGTATCAAATATAGTGCACACCTTGATCCATTTTGACCATATCAACTAAACTGCATGGTTATTGACCTTCTTTGATCATGATCACACATCTTTTAAAAACAAATGCATGGAATTCATCATAAAAAGGAAAAATGCTAATTAACTAAAGCTCTTGGACATTAACATCAATTCCATAGTAAGTAGACCATACAGAAATTCATTTTAGGATAACATGGTTTGGTGCATGCAAGCCAATGTCGACACTAACAATGCCCATCACAGTTGATGGGAAAGGTCGACGGGAAACTACAATAAGGGGTTCTACCAACACCCCTAAACATCAACAATAATTGGTGGAGAAAACATTATGCTCGCTAACTTTCAACATCTACATGCCTCAACAATCCCCACACATACATATGACCCCAACCATCACCATGACCATCAAGGAATCCAACATTTGCATGTCAATAGTAGCATGAATCATGCCATAAAGACAAATAAATAGAGATAGTTATAAAACTAAAGCACATTGAATAACTGAATCTTGATCTTGTAATAAAATGTACTCTTATATATATATATATATATATATATATATATATATATATATATATATATAAGCATAGAAAGGATAATCATTCTCTTTTATAAAAAACATTATATTTTCTTTTACAATAATACAAATATTGTTATATTTTAAATTGTTTTTTACACATTTTATTCATGTTTTTGTGTTCATATCTTAATTAGTTTAATTTAGTTAAATTATCTTTTTATTTTCATCTTCAAATTAAATTACATTATATGTACATTCTTCTATACAATATTTATCAACTTGATATCTTCATTGAAATGAACAAACTCTTCACTTAGCAAATCAATGACATTAGTGAAATCTGGGTTATATTAAAACCATTGAAATGAACAAATTCTGGGTCACGGATTTGTCCATATTTTCATTACTTATCGACACCTATCTCATCCATCTTCTTCCTATTATTGCCCATTTATCATTCCATTTTCCATCCATTTGTTGTAACTGCTAGGAAAATACCATATTAGTCTCATTGAAGCTTTAGTGGTTAATAATGATTATTTTCCTTGATTTTTTATGAATTGAAGACTATTATGCATAATTTTACTCATGATGGTTTGTGGAGTGATTTTTCATATTAATAGCAGTAGCACTCATGGTTCAAGCCTCCAAAGTTGGCATGCTAGAACACGTCCACATGGAGATTCACAACATGGTTTCATTCTTAGGATTGATTATGTGGATTTGTGATTTCAATGAATCAATTTGTTCCCAAGTCCAACATGGAAGCCTCTAGCTCATGATCAAACTGTTCCAACCAAAAACGTGTGCCAGATAAGAATACATTGATTTGTGTTATGATTTGAGGGCAGTTGAAGAAGAATCTCGAAAATCTGGGACATGGGTTTTGTGCAGAATGGCCTCAATTACTTATCTTATTTGGAAACCACCCAAAATAGCCACGGTTTGAGAGATATGACTGGTTCTATAAACGTGTAATTCCCAGATTTGTAGTTACAGCTGGTTTTCAAATTAGCAAATTTGTTAAAACAAATTCCAAGTTGGGAATTCGGTTCCTCATCCACATGAATGATTTTTATGTTTAAATATGTAATCAATCTCATGGAGGAGGAGGAGAGAAAGCAATGTTATGCTGTAGAATTTGATCCAGACTCTGTTGTAATAATTTCAATATGATAATACATGTTGGCAGTTTCTTAATTCTGGAGTTGTAGAGTTTTGTTGTGGAGATCCAGCTCTGCTCAGTGGAGGAAGGGCCCTCTTCCCTGAGCAGATGCTGATAGTGTTCATTGTAAGTGTGTTATTGTGTAGATTTGTTTATTATTTATTTCATGTTTTCATTCATTGTTAGATTTATCATTGTTATTTTCCTGTTAATTCGTTTTGATAGATCGTTGGCCAACATAACACTTCTTTTAGATTTATGTAATTAGATCTTGATTCATAAGAGTTGATTTTGTTTGAAGAATGATTAGGTTTACAGTGTGGTTTTATGAATAGGATTGGGGTTTGATTTATTTTCAAGAAGGTGTGATCTAGTTTATAATGAGTTTTGATTTCATGCCAATAGATCAACAGTGTCAGGTAGAAATTGTGCTTGCATAAATATTGCACGATATCTTTGAAATAAAAGACTTCCTCAGGTTGACAATTTATGTTTTGGGAGTTTCAGCTATTTATTTAATTAGAAAATTAATCTGCCCAACAGGTGCATGCAAGCCAATGTTGGTACTAACAATTTCCATCACTGTTGATGGGAAAGGTCAACAGGAAACTACAATAAGGGGTTCTACCAACACCCCTAAACATCAACAATAATTGGTGGAGAAAACATTATGCTCGCTAACTTTCAACATCTACATGCCTCAACAATCCCCACACATACCTATGACCCCAACCATCACCATGACCATCAAGGAATCCAACATTTGCATGTCAATAGTAGCATGAATCATGCCAAAAAGACAAATAAATAGAGATAGTTATAAAACTAAAGGACATTCAATAATTGAATCTTGATCTTGTAAGTAAAATGTACTCTTTTATATATATATATATAAGCATAGAAAGGATAATCATTCTCTTTTATAGAAAACATTATATTTTCTTTTACAATAATACAAATATTGTTATATTTTAAATTGTTTTTTACACATTTTATTCATGATTTTGTGTTCATATCTTAATTGGTTTAATTTAATTAAATTATCTTTTTATTTGCATATTCAAATTAAATTACGTTATATGTACATTCTTCTATACAATATTTATCATCTTGATATCTTCATTGAAATGAACAAACTCTTCACTTGGAAAATCAATGGCATTGTTTAAATCTGGGTTATATTAAAACCATTGAAATGAACAAATTCTTGACTCTGTTAGAGTTAATTGACTCCATTAGAGTAATGAGTTTGTAATAAATATTCATAAAAGGAAGTATAAAACCATATTCTATGCCCTTTTGGTAAATTTCTTCATCATACACATCCCACACAAATTTGAATTTAGCTTTTACTTCAAATTTTGCTCACCCTCCAACGTTGACCATGTTTATAGAATAGAAATGCATTTTAATTGGTATAAAATCAAGTCTCCTTACCAAGAAAGTAAGGTGAGAGAAATTCATAACTTGAACATGAGTATGCATCTTTTTTTCAAAAGTATAGCATTTTACCAAACTTATATCAGTTAAGATCAACGAGTCTCCTTACCAAGAAAGTAAGGTGAGAGAAATTCATAACTTGAACATGAGTATGCATATTTTTGTCATAAGTATAGCATTTTACCAAACTTATATCAAGTAAAGATCAACGAGTGGAATTTTTTTGTCAACGTCTTTCCTAACTAAGTATCTTCCTCACATGGAAACCTAATGGATCCATTTGAAGTAAGAAAATGTGAATACTAGTTAAGGTTAAAATACTTCTTATTGCATATCCATGTTAGAAGAAGGTAGTATTTCTTGTACCACAAACTACATAGAGAACCATTGAAATAAGCAATTTCTCTTTTTAGATTAATTGCATGGAGTATTCAATTATTTAAGATGATCTATTTTTAATGTTGGATTGGTTATCAATAAATGGTACTTATAGGAGATGAGTCACAATAAATGATTGCTTAAATAAAGGGAAGGAAGACTTTGAATGAATAATTCGTAAAGTATGTTAATTGCAAAGATTTTGTATGAGAGATTTATGGAAAAACTTTATTATTAGGCATACTTTAGCCTTAGGCATACTGGGATGGGCATCCTTTTTAAATAGTCTTAGTCATGGGTGAAACTTATGGACATTATGGTTGAATCTATGAAAAAAAATTTGTTGTTTCAGCGTCACTTCTTTACAATTCGGATGAGTTGACTTCTTGGGAAGTCTTAGGTGCTTGGGTGCAATTACTAAGTGTGTTGATTGAATCAATGAAATTCATTTTGTTAGTTTTAACATTACAAGAAAAAAAACTTCTTAGTGAAGGTTTTCAATTTTACAAGATTGGGAAAAAGGATAAAAAAAACTTTTTACTATTGACAACAAAGGTTTTAGTAGATGTTCACTATAAATTAAAATTTTCAGTGGCCAAAGGTCCTAACAGAGGTTTTTTATTCAATGCACTTCAAACAGTAAGGCACCTTGGTGGTCACCTATTTCATACGCACTAATGCATATTAATATATTTAAATCACCAATTCATATTATATATTTTGAATACACTGATGCATGCTATGTTTTTTTAGCACCGATACACATCTATGATTGTGTACTAGTGAACATTCTATATGATTGTCGAATTGTTAGTCTATAGGTATGGTTTTTTATTGTCAAATTTTTAGTGTCTAGTCATGTTTGAGTCTAGAAACCCTCCCACACTGTCAATGCATGCGTATAGTCTAACCATGCCAAATTCCAGTCCATACAAGCACAAATTTAAAAAATTTCAACGTTGGCCCCGTGTATCACATTAATTTAATATATAGGTATGGTTTTTTTATTTTTGAATTGTTAGTGTCAGTCATGTTTGAGTTTGGAAACCCCTCCCACACAGTCAATGCATGCGTCTATTCTAAACCATCGCCAAATTTCAATCCAAGCAAGCACAAATTTAAAAAAAATTCAACATTGGCCCACGTGTTAATTAATCTATAGGTAATATGGTTTTTTATTGTCGAATTGTTTTTGTTAGTAATGTTTGATTCTAGAAACCGCTCCCACATAGTCAATGCATGCGTCTAGTCTAACCATGCCAAATTTCAGTCCATACAAGCACAAATTTAAAAAATTTCAACGTTGGCCCCATGTAGCACATTAATTAATCTATAGGTATGGTTTTTTATTGTCGAATTGTTAGTGTCAGTCATGTTTGAGTCTGGAAACCCTCCCACACCATCAAATGCATGTGTCTAGTCTAACCATGCCCAAATTTCAGTCCAAGCAAGCACAAATTTAAAAACATTCAGCGTTGGCCCCATGTAGCACATTAATTAATCTATAGGTATGGTTTTTTAATGTCAAATTGTTAGTGTCGGTCATGTTTTGATTCTAGAAACCCTCCCCACACCGTCAATGCATGCGTCTATTCTAACCATGCCAAATTTCAGTTCTAGCAAGCACAAATTTAAAAAATTTCAACGTTGGCCCCTGTGCAGTTACATGATAAGCTCGCCATTTGGGTTAGCATGATAATTGTGCATTTCCTTACTGAGGTTCTCTTTGTTTTGAGAATAATTTAATATTATCTACTAAAAATGGCCAACCACGTGAAAGTGGAAGCTCATTTGAACCCCCCCACCCCCCCCCCCCCCCCGCATGTCACTCTCAATCCCCCATAACCCGGCAAAACCTATGTACAAAAAAATAAATTTTTTTTGTCATACTTAAGAAGCAATGTCTCTAATTATAACATATGACAACATACAAGAAAATGGAAAAAACACTAAGAAACAGTTAATTTATACGTACCAATAAAATTCAATAATTCTATCGCAATATTAAATCAAAATATATAGCGTAGATGTATTAAGGCATACATCATACACTGCAATGGACTTCATCTTCTTTTTCATCCAAGTCATCATCTGTATCATCCGATCCAGATTCAACATTGTAAGGATTGGCCATATCATCTCGTCATCGATTTCAGTTACGATCATCATGTCATCGTCGATATCATCTTCATGGACATTGTCTGCTACATCATCTTATTCAAGTAATTCTTTGACATCTTCCTCTGGAACATAATCATATAACTCATGTTGATCATCTTCAACATCGTCTTCTTCTTCGAGACCACTCTTCATTACCTTCCTCTACATTATACTTTATCGGCCTTCCCCTTGGATTGTGTCTCACAACAAATGACCAACCCCCCTCTACCTGGAACCTCGGAGTAAAATACATGTTCACATTGGATTGAAAGAACATAGGGCTTCATTCCTGGATCAAACAACCTTGTATTAACCATGGGTAAATCCATTCTCATGTTCAATAATAGTTTTATCGGGATCACATTGATTCAATCGTAACCTGTACCATTTGACAACGAACAGAACTACTTTGAAGGAGTTAAAGTCACACTGAACAATATCTTCCAAATACCCATAGTATCGATTTTCTGAGAGTTCTAGATGTCTGTCACTTCTAGAGGAAACATTGGTCACCTCAAAGACTGCAAATATCCCACAATCTAATGTTTTCTTCGTTTCATCGAACTTTTTGATGCGAAATTTACAACCATTGCACCACATAGCCTTATGGTGTTTTACCTACAACAAGGCATACACGTAAATATTACATCATGATCAATTGATGATTAAGTGCATGTTTATGCCCTGCAGGGGAAACAAATCAAACATGTACACC
The DNA here is from genome assembly GCA_027924585.1 of Larix kaempferi. Classification (NCBI taxonomy): domain Eukaryota; kingdom Viridiplantae; phylum Streptophyta; class Pinopsida; order Pinales; family Pinaceae; genus Larix; species Larix kaempferi. Next base: position 1,456 of record BSBM01000301.1, on the reverse strand, counting down.
AATATATTCGCAAAAAATATCAATAGTATGGGTTGTTTAATATGCTTGCCTGCTTATCTTTTAAACCATATGCTAAATCGATTTCCCTTTGTGTAATATTGGTATCTCCATTGTGATGAGCTGCTTTAACTAATGAAGCCACAACTTCCCATGATATTCCATGACCAGATTGTTCACATCGATCAATCCATACGCTTCATCCAGTCAAGATTTTTTGCGATGTATAAATGAAGTGCATCCCACTCTCGACCAATTGATTAATGAAAATTAAATTAAAATTCAATACAAATGTATATTCACTTAACACAGTATACACTTTTAATTGATGCATATTGAATATTAAAAATAGAATAAGTATGATGTATACATAAAAATGAATAGTCAAATGTATTAAATTAATTAATCTACACTAGCTAATAATTACCTTTCACCTTCCTCGATCTACCTTTCCCCTTTAGGTACTCCCCTTCGAAATTGTTATTGGAGTCTGGATCACAAATGCAACCTAAATTGAGCTTTGACGCTAATTTAGGAAGATATTCACTAATATACATCATGTTTTGGTATAACCATATATCCCCTCCACCATAGAACCCTCAGGACATTCTCGTTGTCTAACCAAACCCTTCAAAAATTTCAAGTGCCTCTCAACCATCCACATGGACCTTGAGTGTACAGGTCCACAAAATTCATCTATCTCCTCAACTTGGTTTATGAGGTAGTGTTCTTATGCATTGAAAAATATCGAAGGTAGATGCTTCTGCATTTCACACATGAGATGAAGAATTTCTCTCCTCCAATACTTTATATCTTCTTTATGGATTTATTTAGATGACAAACCATCTACAAGTGATGCAAACCTAGCACAAGATTAAAAAAAAAAAAACATTATATTACATATTAGTGCACAAAAATCAAATATAAGTTCTACAATGAATTAAACAAACACTAAGCGCATGCAAAAAATCGCTAAATACCTCATGTATTTCCCATGATTATATATAACTTGTTTGACATTGTTGTTGAAGTTGTCCGGGAGAGAGAGAGGTAGAACATAATGTAACAATATGCAAATCATTTCATTTTTTTTACAAAAAGTAGACAAAAAAAAACCAACAATATGCACTAGAATAAAAAAAATATAGCAATTATATGCATACCATAATAATTACCTTCATGAAGATATGCCAATCATGTGTTTTTCACCCCCGCAAAATCACCTTTCTTTGTTATGATATTCTTCATGTTCGAACACAAAATCCGGTGGAAAATTTAATTTTTCACGTGACTTATTTTACAACATTACTTTGCTACTCCATTAACAACCATGGAAGTGAGTTTATATTAATTTGGTCTCCGTTGATATGAAATTGAATGACATTGCATGGTTGGCTTCTTGAATGTCATTGCAAATTTTTGAGAATTTTTTCTTTCTCGCCTCCTTCCATCCAATATT